>PVIH01000201.1:345850-434986 GCA_004025045.1 Sigmodon hispidus
AGAGAGAGAGAGAGAGAGAGAGAGAGAGAGAGAGAGAGAGAGAGAGAGAGAGAGAGAGAGAGAGAGAGAGAGAGAGAGAGAGAGAGAGAGAGAGAGAGAGAGAGAGAGAGAGGAAGCCTTAGAGGCAGGCATAACTGAGTTTTTCATTCTTAAGTAAAATGTCGTTGAACACGTCCATACTTTCTCTCTAAAATGTTTCTCCATTCTGTATTCTTTGGCTGTTTCAGACTACATCTGGGAAAAGGTCTTAATAAGGTGCTAATGGTCCTTAACAGCTTTATTAAACTCCCCTGGATCTCCCCCTTTATCAAGTGAGTTTGGCTTTGAGAAGACATCAAAATCCTGAAGGTGGGTTGTGCTCTTTAGGACCCGCCATCATTCCTGGATCCTTTTCCCATGGCTGATGCCATTAATCAATCGAGATGCTCTGTGAACCCTGACTTGACCTTACAGTCCTTCATAACACAACCTTCTGGGCAGTAATTACAAACAGATTTGAATTGGCACTAAGATCAGAAGCCCAGTGGCCATCCTGCCTGTGATGCTAGGCCTGACCCAGGTGCATTTGTAAATTGAGGGTGAAATCTTATCCTTTCTACTTGTTGAGCCTGGAACTCTGGGAAGAGTTAATGGATGAAAAGGTTGAAGTCGAAAGAACATGGGTTAGACAATTGTCGCTGGATGCGGGTCCCAGCTCTTAGACTGGTTTTTTCCCTCTCACTCCCAACGCTCACTTTCTTGATTTGTGAAATGGATGATGACAATAATTGCCATGAGTGTTGAGGCGCAGCTAAAATCAAATGAAGCATCAGGCAGGAAACAGAGGCTCTGTATGCCCTAGATGCTGTGTCATATATACATTGTATATGTATTATTTTTTTCAACCTTACAAAAAATGTGCACAAGTAACTCTGATATCTACATGACACAGAAAATGATCAATTTGTTCAAGTCACACAGCAGAGAGTGTGTGACTGAGAATTGAATTCAGATCTGACTCTAGATCACGGCTTTAATCTCAAGGTATGTGGCTTCTTGTTCCAGGCATGGGACCAACAGTACTTGGCATAGCTCATTCTTTATTACGAGATTGCAGAGATGGGTAAGGACTGCAGCCAGGAAAGAGGTCACACAGGAGCCTGATGGAGGCACCGAACAGATGTGTGGAGCTGTGCTGGCTAGTTCTGTGTCAGCTTGACACAAGTGAAGGTCGTCTGTGAGGACAAAGCTCAGTTAAGAAAATATTTCCATAAAAGTGGACTCTAGGTAAGCCTGTAAGACCTTTCCTTAATTAGTGATAATGAGGTAGAGCCTGGCCCATTGTGAGTGGTCCCATCCCCGGGCTTCTGGTTCTGAGTTTTATAAGAAAGCAGGTTGAGCAAGCCAAGAGGAGCAAGCCAGTAAGCAACACTCTTCCATGATCTCTGCATCAGCTCCTGTATCCAGGTTCCTGCCTTGCTTGAGTTCCTGTTCCGACTCCCTTTGTTGATGAACAGTGATAGTGGAGGCATAAGCCAAATAAGCTTTTTTCTTCACAAACTGCTTTTGGTTATGGTGTTTCCTCACAGCAATAATATTCTGAGTGAGGCAGGGTATATGACAGTGGCCATCAAGTCCCCTGTGTTAAGAAAGGCCTTTGGGAACATGATAGTCTATATGGGAACTTTGTATAGCACTGCAAAAATATAGTACCCCCTCTGGGGTGACATACCTCAAAAGAATTAAGCCTAAAGAGTGTTTGGACAAAGCAAAAATGGGGCCTTTTCTTTCCTCTGGGAGGAGAAATTCCTATAGTATGGACTGGGGCTCAATGAGTAATCAGCCCCTGGCTAGTATTCTACAGGCCCGTACATCAGAGTCATCCTAGAGCCTCATGAAAGGGTAATATATTGTCTGGGAACAGGCAAAGGTGAATGTCCCCATAAGCCATTTTGTGGGGTAGATGACACCACTGGCCTAAGCCAGAACTAGAGTGCAACTCTGAATTGTTCAGAGGCTGACTGCTCATAAGAAGCACTTATGGGCTTTTGTGAAAATACACATTACCAGGACCTTCCTTTTCCAGAACCTTCCCCAGATAATGTAGCTCACCCAGCCTGGGGTTCATATTCTGATAATCAGAAGCTTAGGAGCTGGTGCTCCATGACTGCTGACTGACTTGTGTGTCTGTCAGCAACTTGGTTACCATCTGCTCTCCTGAACTGTAAGGCTTTCAAGGACAGAGCATGTCTGATTTGGTTCTCCATCCACAGCACTTAAAGTCAAGTCTGGCACAGAGTGTGAAAATAGTCCATCAACAGAGAGCCGGGATGACTTCATGGTGAACGTGAAAGATTCAACTAAAACCTGGCTTCTTTCTCGGTAGGCTACATTGTATCTGCCAAAGTAATCAAAACAACAAAAGTTACAGAAACTAAAGCAACCAAAGTTCTCCACTTTGCTTTCTTCCACTCCTCCCTACCTCCTCACGTTCCTCACCCCGGCAAAGGGCAGAGCCTCTCATTCTGGATGATGCCTTCAGACTTAAATCTAGAACTTTCCACACTTCCTTACAGTCCTAGCTTTCACTGCTGGACTCCGTCTCTGGTTATGTATATTTGGGCTTTAGTTTCCCCAAGTTAAAAGATGATGATTTCTGAGGTCCCTTTCAATTCTTCTAAGCTAGAATTATCTGCCTGGAACCTGAAATTTCTGGCGAGTTTTGTAAGACATGAAGGTCTTCGTATTGGCTTTTTTTTTTTTAGTATATTGGTTGGTGTCCAAGCAATGAACAGCTGCAGTCTGGGTTTTCATGAGCTCTGCTTTGTGGGTGGGTCTGCTTCACTTAATGGGCATCCTCTAACAGGCTCTGGGCATCCAACATGCATTTCCATAAATCTCTGCTGTTTGACAGGTATGTTGGATGGGAGGCCAGTTGGACATGGATGCATAGAGAGGGCTGGAAAGAGCAGTGTTCAAAGCCTAGGGCAGTGCTGAGAGCCTTCCAAATGCATCCACTCTCCAGGCTTTTACTTCAAGCTCCATCGGAAAAACACAAGCGTCTGCTTCCAAGGGAATGGCTTCTAGTAATAATATTAAAGGAGGGCTTTGAAGACTTCTTGGAAATCAGTTTCTATAAAATAGTGTTTTGAGAACTTGAGTGTAAGTCAAGCAGAAACACGAACTGTAACTCTCCCTTTCCATACTTACTCTTTCAAAAACATTTTATTTTTAAATGGGAAAATAATGTGTGCATGTGATTAGAGAATGCAAACAATACAGATAGAGTATAAAAAAGTGTGTCTCATTTCACCCTTCCTTCTTTTTCCAAGTCTCCTAAGAACATCATGTCTACGTGTGTGTAATCATTACTCTGGGAGCTTAAAGATGTTTAAAAGAAACTTTCTTTCGGGTTGGAGAGATGGGTGATTAGGTAAGAGCACTGGCTGTGCAAGCCTGATGACCCGAGTTCAAGCCCCGCAGTTCTGTAAAATTCCAGATGTTAGCATCTGTATAATCCCAGTAGTGCTACTCCAAGATGGAGGTAGAGACAGTAGAACACACCCAGCCAGTCTGGAGTAAGCCACCCAGCAGCTGAGAAATATGAAGAGTTCTTAACTAAGTGAAAGGTGAGAGCCGACTTCCAAAAGTTGTAGCCTTCACACAGACATCGTGGTTCTCATGTACACACACACACACACACACACACACACACACACACACACACCACATCCCTTTCTTGTGGCACTACACACATAACCTAAAGCTTCCTATTATGACATTTTAACCATGCTGTTTACTGGCATTTAGAATGCCGGCATCTTCCACCTCTAGAAGCGGTTCACCCTCTTCTGCCACCAACATTACAATTTCTGTCTCTGAATGTGATTGTTCAAGACACTGCATGAAAAGAGAATTGTAAACTATTTGTACTTTAATAACTGGTTTTTTATACAATTTTGTTTTTGACCTTTTCATTTTGGTAGGTTACTATCATAGGTCTAGTTTATGTTTATATGAATTATTTACTTGCTCAAACAATTATTTTGTAATGAAAATTTTGGATAGTTGCCTTTTTTCTATAATCTCTTTACTTTCTACATTGTTCATGTGATTTATTATTACTTTTAGATTTTTTCAGATCTATTTAGTTTTATGTATATGGGCATTTGGTTCTCATGTATGTCTATGTACTACATGTAGGGATGCCTAGAGCCCAAAGAAGCCAGAGAGGATTTGGATTCTCTAGAACTGGAGTTACACATGGTTGTGGCCACCATCTGGGTGCTAGGAATGGAACCTCAGTCATCTGGAAGAGCAAGACATATATCTAGGCCAGATTTATTTATTTTACTTTGTGTATAAGAATGTTTTGCCCATATGTGTACATGAGTATTTTACTCATATATATATATATATGGGTACCATGTGCATGCCTGGTGCCCAGAGTCCAGAATAAGGTATTGGGTCCTCCAGAAATAGAATTAGGAATGGTTGTGAGTACCATACAGGAGCTGGTAACTCAACCTGGGCTCTGCAAGAATGATAATTGTTCTCAGCTGCTGAGCCATCTCACTGGCACATTTTATATTTTTAATAGCTCATTCTCCTTACTACTTTTGACTCATGTACCCAGCTGCCTGTTTTATATCTATCTCCACTTGGTGTCTGACAGACTTCTCAGATATGTGGAGTGTGCCACATGGATAACGTGGTCTTCAGCTCCATTCCCCTTGGTTGCCTCTCCACAAAGTAAACTTCAGCCTTGATCAGATCTCAAACCATGTCATTCTCTGGTCCCTTCTTTCTCCCTCAGCATCACATCTAAATGGAAGGAAACTCCTGCTAGCTCTCCCTCAGACTGTATCCAGATGCTGACCAGTGCTTGCCAACCTCCAAATCTACATCACCTTCAAGTGGATTACTGGAAGCTTTCACCTTGTCTCAATGCACTTTCCTTGCCCTCCTGAGAAGAAGTCACAAAATAGTGGTCCAAGCCTTCTTTCAAATTGGTTAACTGGTCATTCAGTCAAATAAGCTTTCTACCTGCCCCAGACAAAATGTCAAAAGGACTTAAGATGCTCAGGGGTCTCCATCCAAGTTTCAAACTTTAGTCTGCACAGGATCTACTTTGGGATCTTGCTGGAATGCATGTTCTGACCTTGGGGCTTCTAACTCTCCTGGTTAGAGAACCACTCTCTTGTCCAGACCCACATCCCCACCTTGCCCCAGGACTACCTGCTATTCCTCTGTTCCTCTGGCCTCCTGTTCAGCTGTACCATCCCCTGTGAATGCTGTCTCACTTGTTTTTTTCCTACTTTCTGCACTTTTCTCTAAGATCCAAGGCATTCAAGACTCAATTCTTCTGCTTCTTCAACAACCTGCTGTTGTGGATTTTTCCCAAGGCATTCTCTGTTCTCCTATTTTAAAGTAGCAATTCCTTTTGCTCTGAGGCTCAGGTCAGTTTGTGTAAATCATCTGTTTTAGTAGATAAAGTTTTACTCAAATAGTCACATGTACTCATTTATGCGTTCCTTATTACTATTCCTATTACAATGGCATAGTTAAATATCAAGACAGGAACCTATGTACTCTCTATGTACCCTCCACAGCAGCACTGTTCTGATCTCTGTATGTAGCTCTGGGCACTACCTACCTTACTAGGTAAGGAAAACATTCATTTCCTTCTAGTCTATTTTGCACCATTAGAATGTTCAGACTCTGGGATAAAAAGGGCGGTGCCTAATTTGTTCATTTTATATTCCCAACACTTGGAAGGATGCCAAGCACAATCATCTAATTAATATTTGCTAAATAAATGATTGAATGTCTCTGTGAGTTAAAAATATTCATATTTAAATCTTCACTCTGTTACTTGTTTAGACAGATTCTATGGACTTCATGACCTCCCAGAAGACTCCATTGAGCTGTGTTTTCTTTCTTTGGTTTTCTCGTCTTTCCTGATGATCAAAATCTGTATTTTATTGCCAGTGTTGGTACCACTTATATCCCGTACCTCATCATAAATAAATAGTAATTGTACTGTCTGTGAGTTAATTTAGAAAATGATCAAATACTCATAGGAAGATATCTAAGACATTTTAATTGGGTAACAATATTTCCTATAGATACTGGGCTTGTGATTGGACATAGGGAGAAATGGCAAATTCAAGCATGAGTCGTAAAGGGAAATAGCCCTTTTCTCAGCAGCCACGAGGCTCTTCTTTATCTGTCATTCTCTACCAACTGCTTAAAAAAATATGTATCTTGGCTATGACTTCTGTATATAGTTTCTAATTTCTCTCCATGTTCTTAATGGTTAACCTTTCAACAAATATTTAAGGTCAGCAAACTTCTCAATCCTGGAAATTCTGCAATAGGAATTACTTTGTTCTTTAAGATGATTGCATGGAGTTTTTCAAGGTTTTCTACTCTAATCTTAGCAGAGTGTCTGCTGGATGCTTTGCATGGCGGCTAACCTGTGCTTAAATTTTGCTTGTGGATGACTTGCTTTGTGTCACAGATGTTTCTATTTTCTAGCATCTGCCTTCAGTTTGCTAGGTCACATCCTCAAGTTGTATTCAGAAAAGCTTATCAGACTTCACTGTCTATTTTCTTGTTGTTGCTGTAGCATATTACTGGTGAATTTGTAGCTTGAGACAACACAGATTTCTTATTAGTTCTGTAGGTAAGTTGTCCCTCACAGGCTAGAGTCAGGGCAGCAGCAGGGCTGAATCCTTTTCTAGTGTCTCTTGGGCAAGTTTCTGCTGTGAGTTCTAGCTTCTGGAGATTGTCACAGCCCTTAGTTAATGGTCTCACTCTACGTTCAAATTCAGCATTTATATCATTCTATTCACTTGCAGGAATAGCCCCCTCTAATCACAGATGGGACTTTGGCCTACTTTTTTTTTTAAAGAAAAATGTTTTTATATTTTTTAATTAACCAAATTTGTGGTGCATAGCATGCTTTGAAATGTGTATGCAATATAGAAGGTCTTAATCAAGTGCTTTAGATTCATATTAAGTTTTCTCATTCTTAGTGATTTGCCATGTCCAGCATGGCCTCCAAGAATGGATTTGAATGATGTGCTGAGGGAATAAAGAAAAAAGTCATGTAGAAAGGAAGCTGGGATGGGATGTTGTGGGCTCTCTGTTGAAGAAACTATAGCATCCTAGAATCTCAGTGTAGTTATTACATAAAGTGGACAGAGCTAAAAGAGACACAGAGTTGTTGCAAACAGATAAGCAAGGAGGCAGAGTTTGTGGTACACAGACGGATCAAGGAGTCAGGTTTAGCTAAGCTTGGTAGGGGAGGTCTCTGTAGGGGAGCCATCTTCAGGCCACAAATATCCCTGGGTAGAAAGTGCTGTGGACACTTTCTGTATACACTGTCAACAACCACATTTGGACTAAAAGAAGACTTTGCCATGTCTCTGAGCCTTACTCCAGGGAAAAGGCTTTGCCTTCTATGGGTCTGAGGCTCTAGGGTTCTTGATATGGCCAACTCATGTCAAAACACACAGTTTGACTAGGGACCTAATTCACTGAGGGCTTTCTCTGCTCCCTACAGTGATCCAATCAAGGACCTCCATCTGCAAGCTCTCCACTATCATGTTAGAATGTAGACACTTTTGGTATGGCACTGTGTGAGGGCATCATTAATATACCTACTAGATAGCTTTCTTCTGTTCTTTTCTTTGCCTTTCTTTCCTTCTTGAGTTCAAGAATTTTTTTAGCTTTACATCACTCATGGAAGTTTAGACTCAATAGCACCCACTCAGGAGCCTTTCCTCACTGGCACCTGGGGCCAAGGCCTGAGTTCTGCCCGAGCTTTATCTGTATAGGCCCATGCACTGCCGTATGCCCCAGACGCTTTCAGGACTGTCTCCTTAAAACTTTACCAGAGTATGTCTGCATCTTTTGCTTTGTTTGTTTGCGTCCTACATGAGTCTTCCTAAAATGGTTTCTCCAACCTATACAACAGCACCTTCATTTAGAATTTTTCTTTCTTTTCAACTATATCTACATTCTTGTGGTCTTCACAAACTACTGCAATTTTTTTTTATTTTTTAAGATCTATTTATTTATTATGTATACAGTGTACAGAAGAGTGTACCAGATGTCATCATAGATGGTTATGAGCCACCATGTGGTTGCTGGGAATTGAACTCAGGACCTCTGGAAGAGCAGTCAGTGCTTTTAACCTCTGACTCATCTCTCCAGATCATGCATTTATTTTTTTAATATATACATCTGAAGCTCCCATTGGAGAAAGTGAATCTTCTGACCATATTCTGCATTTAGTTTAACTTAATTTTCTCATACTTTCCTTCCCTTCACCTTGAAAGAAGATAGTCTATTTTATTAATTCTTTGAGAACTTCATACAATGTATTTTTACTAAGGTCATCTCAGCTTCTCCTCCTAACTCCTCTTGGACTCACCCTCACCTCCCATCTCACCCCAACTTTGTGTCCTCTTTAAATTGACAACCTATGGAGGAGGCCGATTCATACTCCCCATATACCCATGGCTGTGAGGTCATCACTGGAATATGGTTGATCTATCAGTAGCTGCCGGAGTCACACCCTTCATGCTGGACTGTTGTCAGGATTGATTTTGTGCAGGTCTTTCTTAGGCAGGCAACCACAGTTGCTGTGAGTTTATGCATGTGGCAGTCCTGTCATGTCAAGAAGATACTGACCTCTGGATCTTTCTGCTCCTTCTTCTGTAATGGTTCCTGAGCATTGTGGATGTATGTATGTGATACAGATATATAATTTGTGGCTGAGCCTTGTGGGAAGTTTGTGTGTGTGTGTGTGTGTGATACAGATGTATCATTTGCAACCAAGTAATCTACTAATACTTATTCTCAGCACTTGATCAGTGGTGAGTATCTGCTTTCATTACTGTCCACTGTAGATAGAACTATCTCTGATGAGGTCTGAAAGCTACACTAATCTAAGGGTATAGAAATACACATTTAAACCTGATTTAGCATTATGTCCACTTAATACAATACATCCCTGGGACCCTTGGGCTCCCAGCTATGGATTCTTGAGGAGGTTTATTGTATCAAACATGTGTTTGCTCCTGTAAAACAGACCTTAAGTCCAGTTAAAAAGGAGTTGATTGCCTCTTTAACATTCATGCCATTGTTGCATCCATGGGCATATTTTGCCACACTTGTCATTGTTGTAGCTCCCAGTTCACATGGTTCAAAGCTGTGTAAGACTACTAATATGTCTCCTCTACACTTGCCAAATATCTACATAATACCTTTCAGGGCTATGAACGCTGGGTAGAATTTCCAGCTGCTTTCCCACTGTGCCATTTGTCTTGATTACTTTTCTATTGTCACTATGAAGCACCACAGACAAGACCACTTACAAATTAAGCATTTGATTTGGGAGTTCATGGTTACAGAGGGTTAGAGTCATGGTAGGGAGTGTGACAACATGCAGGCAGTTTCAGTGCTGGACCTGGAATGATGTGGGCTTTTGAAACCTCTAAGACCACTTCTACTTTCTCTAACAAGACCATACTTCCACACTCTCCCAAAATAGTCCCAGCTATTGCAGTTGGAACATTCAAATACCTGGCCTATGAAGACCATTCTCATTCAGATCACCATGAGATTTTCTTGTCTTAATTTTCTGTGTCACTGACTTGGTTTCTTCTCATGACCCATGTATTATTGCCCCTTCTACTGATTTTTTAAAAGAATGTTGACAAATATAAGTTGCATTTCCAAAGACCCTTTACTACTTGTTTCTCATAGAAACAGCAACTTCTTGAATTTCTCAAAGGTGACTGATCAAATATAACTTAAAAATTCTACTCTGTTTCTTGCTTATGTCTATTTCTTCTTAACATTTGCTGTTTATTAGTCTTAGTTGGCTTTTCTTATGTGTCTTTTCTTTCTCCTCAGTTTTCCTCAAATGTTGACCAAGTTGTACTTTTACTAATGACACTTAGGCAATAGCATAGGTAACAGGCATGATTTTTTTGGTAACCAAGATTTTGATTTTTCCCTGCAAGCCTGTTCTCCACATGGGAGAGATGCTGGGGAGGTCTGGGTGGAGGAACAGGTTTTATTGAGTGGTAAGTTTGCCTTTACTATGGATGATGGGAACATATTAGTTTGCTTGCACCCCCACGTTCTTCAGTGAGTAAACCCCTGGCATGGGAGATTAAAACCTTCTCCTTTGGATCCAAGTATCCATTTCCATTTTCTGCCCATAAATTTACCTTAAACTATATCTCTATCCTCAGTTGCCACACAGGTTACAGGCCTCCCGAATCTGATCTCGAATCTCACGCCATGACCACCCTGGTTCCATCTAGAGTCTTTTCCAGTCACTCCATCAAGTGATACTGCTGACACACTCCATGCTCTATTAATGGCTCATACTGAGTTCTCATCACCCACCATCACTTCAGAAATATCATTTGCTTTTCACTCTTCAGGTAACTGGAAGTCCTAGTGTTTGGAGGCAACTCTCCTGAAAATGAAAACTTCCAAGAATTATGTACTCTGTTTTAGGATATTATTGGAATTTGGGATGATCTGTCTGTCACCTCAGAAATTCAGAGTCTAAACCTGATTCAAATGTAAAGGAAATGTGTACCTACTGTGTTTGAAAGCTTGTTTCTCCCTCTCCTGCCCATCCATGTCAATGGAGATTTTTCCTTAGGTCTCCAGCGAAAGTATTTTATATACTGCCACATGTCTGGCTGTGTAACCACTCAGGTCTTTGAGCTGCACCCTTAGTAGATGCTCTGAGACTACTTTAGACTATGAATGTATGCAATGCCCACTCAGAGACCATGGGAATCCAAGGCGATATGATGCAACTTTAGCTTTTGGGGAATTAAATCATAGCGATGAAAGCAGACATGCAAATAGATAGTTCTAGAAGGGTGTAAATAGAGTGAGTACAGATGTGGAAAAGCCATGCCTGAGGGGAGCTTATATTTATGTCAGTCTTGAAGGACAAATGGGGCTCTCAGGAAATGCCAGGCATATCAGAGATTTCCAGAAAGGAAAGACAGTCATAGAAGCAGAATGCCAGGATAAAGGAAGAGGGCAGAACACACTCAGAGTGCCAACAGCCTAGCCAAGCGTTTTGCATTTCATTTTGAGATGAATGGCTGGGAGTTTAAACCACTGAGTGCTGGATCCTACAGACAGTCCACAGATTTTGAATGTACTAGAGAGGGTAAAACCCAGAATATCTGATATGTAAATACAGCATTCTAAGGTATAATGATGAAGATTCAATAGGAGTAAAAGCTGTGATGAAAAGAGAGTATCATGGTGGTATTTTATTTTTTTGAAATTGACACAAGCTAGGGTTGTCTGGGAAGAAAACGCTCAGGTGAGAAAAAGCCTCTATCAGGTGATCTGTAGGCAATTCTGTAGGACATTATCTTTACTAAATGATTGATATTGGAAGACCTCACCCTCTGTAAATCTTTGGCCAGGTGGTCCTGGGTTGTAAAAGAAAGCAGGCAGAGCGAGTCATGGAGAGCAAGCCAGTAAGCAGCACTCCTCCATGGTCTGGGCTCCAGTTACTGCCTCTGCTTCCTTTAGATAGACTGTGATGTGAAGGTGTAAGTCACATAAGCCATTTCCCTCCTTCTCTCCCTTGGCTATGGTATTTATCGAAGTAATAGAATGCAACCTAGAAGTGATATACTCATTAAATAGCAAAGAAATGGAACAGATAGAATATGGTGACTGCTTGATGGAAAAAGAAGCTTTCAAGGGCCTTTCCAGTACTGGGCTTTAGGATTGAATGAATGCATGAAACAACGTGAGCAAAACTGGTTCAGTTTCACAAAGCCATGATACCAACTTTCTTCTCAAGAAGTCAACTGGGAGTAGAATGTTCTGGAAAGATGCATGAGATCAGCTTCTTGTCATGTTTGGATTAATTTTTAAAAATTGGATTAGCGTCCAACTGAAATGAATGTCAGCTGTTAGGAATGCATCTTTGGAGCTGAGTGATTTTGATATGAACCAAATGTGATCATCTTGTAGCTTTTATTTATGCAGGACCATTTTAACTTTAACTCTTCAGAGCCCTCCAGAGTAAGGCACACATCTCACTTGTTTTGTCTTTCTGTTTTTCTGGTTGCTGCTTCAGTTATTGCCTCGATTTCTGCAGGAAACTTTCCTGTTCCTAACCTAATTGGAATAACACACACACACACACACACACACACACACACACACACACACACACGAAAGAGTGGGATTACATCCTTGCCTATACCGTGTATCTTCTCTGTGTTAGACATGTCCCATCTACATTAATCACTGCCTAGACTCTCACTACCACACTAAGGGTGAGAATTATTAACCCTTGTGAAATATTTAGAAGTTAGTTTCTAAAATAGTCTCTAATGTAGTAAACAGAAGCTGTGGGTTCAAATTCAGACACATATGATGTATTGAGTGTCTACTACGTATGACCTGACACTATGCCTGTGTTATTTCACTTAATTTTCTTGGTAAAGGCTTACATGGGACAAACAATAAGAGCCTTAAGAAGATAAAACAACTCCCCACAAAGCACTCACTAGAGACACCTGCAGTTCCTTTCCTTCCTTTATTTCTTTCACCCAAGAAAGAAATTTATTTATTTATATCTACCCAAGAGTGCTAAGAAGTTTATGATGACACAGAATGTCAACCCTACAGGATGCTATCTGGATAAAGAAGTTTTTCAAGTTCAGGAGCAATGACCTCTGTTTACTTGAGATCCTGTTACAGAAAGGTAAGAAGTCAAGTTAGGCTCTTCACAATATGCTGAATATAACCATTATATTCAGCCATCAGTTTGGTTGGGTGACCATCCTTACTTCCCAAATGGCTAATGTGAGCTTCAGAAGAGCTGATTATAAAGGTCCCTACCTGGGTCTGCCTGTCTCAGAGCCATGGTTCTTCAGGAGAGAGCTGACACTTTAAGAACAGCTATTTGGAAGCAGGCTCTGCCATTGGTATTTCACTTGGCCCATAACATTTCCCTGGGTAGGTGGTGAATAATTGCCCTTTGATGAAATTTACAGATGATTCTAAATCGGGTCCTCGGTAAACATGAGCAACATAAAAAAAGTGATATAAATGATCCCAAATGAGGGGGTTAGAAGTGCAGACAGGAAATAACATGATGGGCCTGATTACCACACGGGAAATTCTGGATTAAAACATCTGGAAAGGCCAATGTGAACCGGGCTCTAACATAAGACCCTTTCAGTAGCTCCAAAGTCTGCAGAGGGGCAGGAGTGGCCACTGCAGCCGGTTCCTTCATGTACACATGAGAAGATTCAGGCAGGGGCAGGAAATTATCTAAGGCCACAGTCAAATTACAGCAGAGCTGGATAAAACCCATGTCTCCTGCCTAGCAATTGATGTCTCCTTTCATTATATCCCATCAGTTTGGGAATCAAAGGAACTCAAGTCTAAGTTTCTTGTTGAGATGCTGGGGTCTTTGGGTATACTTATCCTGCTTGGAAGCCAGTTTTCTTATCTGGAAAAGTGGCAAATGAATACCTGTTCCTTGCAGCTATTTTAGAAAATTGATGCCATCAGGATTGGCACATGGCATATGGGGGGTTCAGGAAGGATTGATCTCTTTATTTAACAGGAAAGGGCCTTGCCTCTTACAGTGATGGCTCAGGTCATGTTTGCCCATGATTCCATGCATGAATGCACACTGCAGACTTCTGGAGGAAATTCAACAGGGGATGCAACGGGGTTGTGTGGTATGATGGGGCTGCATTTGATGCTCAATTCAGATACATGAATGAACCACAGACAAACAAAAGAGGACCTACGTCATAAAAGGTACACTTTATGTCACCTACATGAGTCAGAGCACAAGAGATTCAGAAGAGAGGAGCAGAGTGATGTCACTTTCCACTGAGGCCAACTTCGAGGGGGATAGAAATCAACTTGGACAAGATCTGGGAAGAATCCTTTACAGAAGAGAAACTAGGAAAATAATTTCTGCATTGTGTGCTGGTTATTATAGAAAATAGGGGTACACTTAGCTTCTTCATTGGCATTCTACTTAAATGAAGTGTTGGCTAAGACTACCATAATTTATAGGAGAGCTCCAGTTGATTCTGTAGTTCTTGGGTCCTATGTTCATATCCAGAAGATAGAAAGATAACTGAAAATTTGTGGGCTGGTGACATAATTAAGTGGGTGAAGGTTTTGGCTGCCAAGCCTGATGATCTGAATTTGATTCAGGACCTATATTGTGATATATTTTATATTTAATAAAAATAACCTGGAATATCAGAGAGAGGAAACAGGCCACAGTCAGTTCTTACCCAGCCAACTTCTCAGGGTAAAAACTCTCTTCCTGAGTCCTCAGCTGACTTGTCACTTCTACAGAATGCCTGAATGTCTGCCTATGCCTGTCTTAAATATCTTCTTTGACCAGTTGTTTTACTTCTGGATTCAACTCACATCTTAATCCTAGAGTTAGGATTAAAGGTATGGGCTACTACTGTTTGGTAGCTAGGCCTTGAACTCACAGAAACTCAGAAACATCTCTATCTCTGGAGTTATAGGATTAAAGGCGCAGGTCACCACTGGGTCTTTCCCATGCTAGGATTAAAGATGTTAGTTACCACTTTCTGACCCTCCTGGCTTGACTGTGGGTAGATCTCTTCTCTGATATTCCAGACTAGTTTTATTAAATATCAAATATATCACTACAGACCTATATGGTGAAAGAAGATAACTGCCCTCCCATTATCTACTTTTCTTTCCTAAACAAACACACACACACACACACACACACACACACACAGACAGACACACACACACACACACACACAAGCATGCAAGTAAATAAAAAGTTTTTGAAAACAGGACTTATACAGGCTGTTTCTCTGGTGTGACGAGTAGTTAGAATTCATCTCTAGAGGGAAGACCTGGGATCAAGCCAGGTTCTCTTTTCTTCAAAACAACAGTAAGGGCCTCCATGGAGCCAGAGGTCACTAATGGGCCTCTGAGTGAGGGTGACATAGTGCCCTGGCTCTGCCTCCTGCCTGGGTGAACAGCCAGCAAATGGAGCCTGGCTGAGTGACAAAAGAAAAGGAGAGGTATAGCATTTGGGACAAATGGCAGAATTTCTTTCTTTTTTAAGAAAGAAGGTAGAAGTCTGTTGTGAGTATATATACACAATTGTGCATATATACACACATATGTATATATATAATATGAATATATAGCCAGAAGTTTTACTCAGTCTCATCATGCCCTGGTGGTCTCACAGCCACTTAGTTCCAAATAAACACACAAAGGCTTGCATTAATTATTATTTGGTCTATGGTTTAGGCTCATTAATAAATAGCTCTTATAACTTAACTCAACACATTTCTATTAATCTATGTATTGCCAGGTGGCTGGTGGCTTACGGATACTTTCACATCTTGCTTCTCCAGGCAGCTGGCATAGTCTTCCTGACTCTGCCTTTCTTCTTTCTCTTCTTCTGCTTGGATTTCCTGCCTAGCTATAAGCTATCTTATCATAGGCCATAACAGCTTTTTCATTAACCAATGGAAGCAGCATATATTTACAGTGCACAGAAAGATACTCCAAATCATGTATATTTATTATACATATGATATATATTTCTTTATCTATGTATTTGTTAAGTAGAATCCCAAATAAAACCAGGTTCAATATTTTTATTTATTTATATTTTTAAGTGTGTTTGTGTGGGGGGAGAGTATAAGCATGTGAGTGCTGGTACACAGAAGGAAGGGGATCCCTTGGATCTAGAGTTACAGGAGTTGTGAGCCATTCTACATAGATTCTGGGAACTTAACTCAGATCCTCTGCAAGAGCGCTCTTAGCTGATGAGCTCCCAGATTTGACATCTTACCTATGATGAACAAAGCGGTAATAAGCCTGGAGATGATCAACATAAGGATTCCATGCCCCTTGTATGTATCCAGGAACAGGACTGCTGCAATACTTAGCAAGCATAGTTTGGAATGTCTGTTGAATTTTCATAGTACATGCTTTCTACAATTAATTGTTAAAGATAATTTATGTTCACATAGAGTTAGCTGGGTTTTTTTTTAGTTACAATCCACAAGTCTCAGCTGTGATTTAGATAGAGTCAGAATATAATCTCTAACGTTTCAATTGAAAGCTTGATCTTGGTGTGAAGTTGTGCTTTCTGAAAGAACCCGGAGGAAACGGGACCTAATGAGAGGCCTTTAGGTCATTGGGAGCTGCTCAAGTAGTTTCCATAAGTTGACTACATGCAAACATGGTCAGCCTCTCCTTTTTTTGGCGGAGGGGAGGAGCCAAATGCAATGGCTTGTCTTTATTAGAGAAATCTTCCATCACGTTCTGAAGGCTGACGCAGGGTTCAGTGGGCCAGCTAACGGGGCACCAGCTTATAGTGGATTCCACAGCTTGGGCAACTCTGAGTCTCACCTTTGTGCAGCCAAAACCAGATGACAGTACAGTTGTCCTCTTCACAGACGCAGCCCACTGTTCGCTTGTTGGTGATGGATGGGACTAAATTAGGATCTTCCCTGGTGCCTGAAGCTGCCTTTGGAGGTAGCGTATTGTATGGATCCAGTTCTTTCTCTGCTGCTTCCATGATCTCCCTCTCCAGTCATGTAGCCTGCTCTTCATCAGTAGGAATGCCATCTCCCGAAGCCATGGAGCATGTCACAACCATGCCACCTGGCCCGCGGACTGCCATAGCACCCACTCTGTGAAGTAACCTTGAAGCCATCTCACCAGAGACCAGCAGATGCACTCCAGCATCTCCTTTTGTCCTGACTTCTTACCATGTTATCTCTTCTCTATGCATTCCTGCTATGGTACAATTCACAATGAGTAAGGCCTCTGCTAAAGTCAGGACCATATTGTTTTTGACTTTCTACCTTTTAAATTGGGGGTCATATAAATGTATTTTCTTTATAAATACCCATTCTCTAGTGTTTCATTAAAGTAATGGAAAACAGAATAATATGGAAAATTGGTACCAAGAGGAAGGGCCGCTGCTAATAATGAACACCTGGAGATGTGTCAGTGGCTTTGGAATTGGGTAACAGGCCTAGGTTGGAGGGATTTGGAGGGTGAAAGTAGGAAGTGCCTTGAATGCTATATTCAGATTGTGACAGGCAATTCTGGTGTAAGCTTGGAAGATGAAGAGTGAGTATACCTCAGGGGTTATTGCTGAGAATGTGAAGCATATTCTATTTGGAAAGTAGAAGCCATCATTGCAAAGAATTTAGCTGAACTGTGCTCATTCACTAGAACTTCAAGGAGGGCTACATTTAGAAGTGATGAACTGGAGGGCTGAAGAGATGACCCAGAGGTTAAGAGCACTTATTGCTGTTGCAGAGGACCCAGGTTCAGTTCTCAGCAACCACAAGGTGGTTCACAACCGTGGTAATGCTAGCTCTAGGGATGTGATGCACTCTTCTGACCTCTAGGGGCAACAGCCACACATGAGGTGCACAAACATGCAGGCAAGACACTCATACAGATACAATTTAAAACAAACAAACAGCAAAAGATCTGAGGAACTAGCAGAAGTGATTCTGGGGAAGGTGGTAGAATATAGGTCTAAATGACAGAGCATGAGGTGCCTACCTGAGTGTGGATAGCAGCATTTATAACCATGACCTAAGTTTGGGATGTATAATTTAGAAGGAAACACAGCAGAATGCTCTGCTGCATTTACAGCCTGACCAAGGGGAGCAAAGAAATATATAGGTTTGAATTAGCAAATACTTCCTAAGGAAGATGATCACGGATATAAAAAGCCATCTTTATGTGAATTTTAGATTATGAGCCATGAATAAAAAAGAAGAGCCTGAGTCCTCGATTCTATAACTACTTTTTGAAATACATAATTCCTTTTGTAAGACTTGGTTTTCAAAGACTAATAATGAGGACCATGGTATTCCTGAAATGTTATATATGGGGACTGTGGAGGTGGCTCAGTAGCTAAAGTCCTTGTTGTACAAACAGCAGACATGACAACAGGACTCCAGGGCTGTAGAAGCCACAGAAAAGCAGAATGGGCATAGTGATCCATGGGTAATTCTTGCTTGAAAGGTAGAAATGGGAGACCCTGGAATAAGATAGGACTACACTATTGTTATCAGAGAACTCTGCACTCAGTGCAAAGAATGAGATGGAGATGAATTAAGAAAATCTGAAGATGTCAGTCTTGGGCCTTCACACACACACTCCACACACATATGTACCACACACATGCAAGAGGAACACAGGCACACTACACAAGGAAAAGGCAAAACCTCATAAAGTTTTTAGAAAATGTATCTTAAATTAGCCTTTCCCTCCCTACCTCTCTCCCTCCCTCCCTCTCTCCCTCCCTCCAGTCCTTCTTTCCTCCCCCCTTACATTTATGTAGATATGGAATTTTTTTTTCTCTCTGTCCTTGGAACCCAAGCCCTACCGGAGAGTGAGAGACCCAGAAAAAAGTTTAAGTTTAAAGATCACAGATAAATAAGCTTGTAGAGAGGAGCTGAAATAAAGCAACATTATGTGAACTGTGATGCCAAGAGCTTGGGGCTTGGCTCCAGATGTGTGTTTGAGCCCCATTCCGTCATATACCATCGGGCACCCTTTGGATGCCAATGGATTCACAGCTGCTTTTCATTTACATCTCATTAAGTTAATGAGATGCCCAAACCCATCCTGAAGTAGGTATGTGTTTATTTTTATCTATGTCCTTAACATCTGTCGGAGCATCTGCCTTTCAGTAATGTTAGTGCTATAAATCACAATAACTCTCCTTTAAAGGTTTAGATGTACTAATCCACTTAATTCTTAGAGCACCACTATGTGGTAAGCACTCTGAAGTTTTAATAAGTACTTGAGAAATGGAATGCCTCAAATCTAACAGTAAGCGGATTCAGAAGTGATTATAAACAGAAGTAATTCAAAGACTTCAAGAGCCATAAAAAGATAAGGAAGTATTTTAATTTTTCCCATCCCTCCGTTTTGCTCCAAGGACACCTTGCTTAGGTTTATCATGAAATGGGAAGGTGGACAGTGCAGAGAATGTACAAGCCTTATCTCTTTATGCCATTTCACTGAGGCCGTTACAGATTTGGAAACCAAGGCTCAGATAAGTTCCATAATTTAGTAACCTTTTGGTAATGGCTGCCTAACTACTGAGTGGCAAAATGTTGATTCCAGTCTAATGCAGTTGTCACCAAGCCTTGGTGTCCCAGGTCTGGCTAGGAAGGATGGAATGGAGAGGAGAAATGAGATCATCTCTATGAGCTAGTTAAAACTAGGAGTGGGATAGATGGGGGTGGGTGGGGTGGGGGGTGGGGTGGTGGGGTGGTGGGGGAGTGTTAAAGGTGTCAGAAGGTCAGCAGTCTCTCAGTCTACTCAAGCACTGAGTGCCATTCAAATGCTTCTCATCTGGACATTCAAAGCACATGTCTCCAGAGTACCTCTGTCCACGGAAAAGGACTAGCGGTGACTGCTAGGGACTGGTGAGGACAATAAGAAGACTTTATTATTTTCAAAGAAATCCAAGAGGACAGGCAGAGGGCAAAAGGAAGAGGCGTGCCTCTGGACTCCCTCAATAGGATTTTGGTGCTCAGTTCACAGTTCAGGCGTTTTAGTGGACAGCTGGGGTGTCAGCACAGTGTGGGGAAAAATACAGGCTCAGAGCTTAGGGAGCAGCATGTATAGTCAGGCTATATTTACTTTTTAGACAGTGTCTCATATAGGCTACTCTGAGCTCAAACAGACGAGGTTAGCCCTGAATGCCTGAGCCTCCTGCCTTCATATCTCATGAACTGGGATCATAAGCATATACTAGGAAGCTTTTCTGTTACCATAATTGAAATAGCTGTTTTGAAAAGAGAAATTCTTCAGCTTATTTTTTTTAGAGGTTTCAGAGAATCTGCTGGTTCCATTGACTGGCCTGAGGTGAGGCTCAAGATCTGGCAGGAGCAAATTGGTGTACTGCTTGGTGAACAGGAAGCAAAGAGAGGAGAGGGAGAAGAAAAGAGGGGAGAGGGAAGGAGAAAAAGGAAGAAGCAGGAGTCAAGACACGTTTATCTGCGGCTCATCCCTAGTGACCATCTTTAAACTAGGCCTCATCTCTAACAACTAGCCACATCCTAAGAATGCCTTGATATTCTGACGGACTAACCCTTTGACCATGTCAGGACTCTACAAATCCAGTCACATCCCCAAACATCAGTGCATGATCTCCAGGAGAACATTTCACATTCAACCCCTAACATGACATGTGGGGGCCAGAACTGAACTGTATGTAACTTGCTCTCAGATCTTGGGATATCCCAAATCCTTCCTATCAGACTCTGGAGCTTCTCATCTTTCTGAATAATGAGACCCTTTAATAGTTTGTGACCCCACCCAAAAATTATTTTCTTTGCTTCTACTTTACAATGGGATTCAGGCATTATTTAGGGAAGCTGTGATAGCTCCTGAGAATCAGGACCCCTATGGGGCGTGGCCAGAATCGATTGAGACCCAGCGAACACTGACCTTCCTGTTTGTTCCTGTATTTTCGGGGAGCAGATCAAACCATCCATTGTGGGACATTTCCACTCTAGAAGAATTGTCTTAAGGTTCAAATTTATATCAGTGAGTGTTTATATAATGCCTTCATAACTATTAATCCTTTATATAATATATTTCAAATAAGTTATATTTCTGCAATATTTCATAACTTTATGAATCATAATGTAAACAGTTTTAGAGATAGCGGCTCACTAAAGGGGTCATGATCCTCAGGCTGGGAACGGCTGATCCAAAGGTTCTCCTTGTCCTTAGTTGGTGGACCAATGGATGTGCCCCAGTCCTTTCCTGCTCTATACTTTAAAGCCTCTGTGATTTTTTTTTTTAAAGTCCTAACTTCCTACAAGTTAGAAACAGTGGCTTAGGTCCATCCAACTTTAGAATATATTCCTGACATTTTAAAAGTATCTATTTATTCATGGCAGATAGGTGCTCAGTCATCTAGCCAGGTGATTTTGCAGGCTTCTGCATGCTGCTATACAGGCATGTGCTTAAGTTCTCCAGACGTCTGTCTCATGGGATTAAATGGTATGGGGGCAGGGCAGATGGGGGAGGGGTGGTGCTGATGGTGCAGGAGGAGGTGGGAAGGGGGAGGAGGAGGGGGCAGTGGTATCAGCAAGGTAGGCCTTTGTTTGCAGTTAGTCACTTCTCTACAATGGGCATCTTCTGTCTGTTAAGGAGGTACCCTGGAATAAGTCTATCGGTTTCTATAAGAACTTGGCATCCTTGGCAATAGTGAACACTAAGTGAATTAAGTCATCTTCAGGGTTTTCATAAAGCAATGCTTCTCTTTGATACAGGAGAGAGTTTAGGTGACTCTTGCAAGATGCAGGAACACACATAGAGCGGGAAGACAGGCGAATACACAAGGGTCCTTGGAGTGCATTTCACCCGGGGCCTCGTAATGTCTGGCCAATGTCCAGCTCATCACTGACCCTGCCTCTTCCTTGTCAGTCTCTGCTTCAAACCTGCAGCAGGTCCATGAGGAAGGATGCAGAATATACGTGAGTTGGTTCTCTCTCTCTCTCTCTCTCTCTCTCTCTCTCTCTCTCTCTCTCAATCTCTCTGTCTCTCTCTCTCTCCCTCCCTCTCTCCCTGCCTTCCTCTCTCTCTCTCTCTCCCCCCTTCTACCCCCTTCTCTCTGTCTCTCTCTCTTCCAGACAAGGTTTTGCTGTGTAACAACCCTGGCTGTCCTGGAACTTGCTTTATAAACCAGGCTGACCTCAAACTCACAAAGATCCATCTGCCTCTGCCTCCTGAGTGCTATAATTAAGGCGTAGGCCACCAGCGCTGGCTCATGAGCTGGCTTTTACGGACAGTTCTTGAACCAATTCTAGTCTGTCTTTTGATGGTTCTCTCACCATCAGCTGATATCTTTTTTCTTAGGGGCCATTTTATTTTATTTATTATTATTATTGTTGTTAACTGCTGGGCAGAGAGTAGAATCACCAGGAGCCCTGCTATGGCAGTTGTCATTGTATATTGTAGTACTCAAGGCATTTCACACACTGGCCCCATCCTCATGATTCGATATAATTTCCCAGTGACTGTGATTCAGCCTCCTGTGTTTGGGGGGCTTTCTTTATACCACATTCTGCACCAGTACTAGTCTGTTCCCTTCCCTTCAGTCTTGTTAAAACAGACAAAACCTGATTTAGGCACACCATTTGACTTTTAATTTGGATGTAACTATGGCCATCATGACACACTGATATTATTGAAAATGGCAAAATATCCCCCAGGGACCTAAAATGCTGATGAGCCGTTACCATGGCCTCAAAGTGACAGTAACTCAGACGGCCTCCGCCAGCCTTTGCTGCTGACTGCTCTCTTGGTAATAAACAAACAAACAAACAAATAAATAATAATCAAATTGAAATAAAGTTTTCTATTAAAACTAGGTCTGCACTGTTTGATGTGAGAAATTATATTTTATCTAATGATCACAAAATAAAATTCTAAGTAAAGCTTTGATTAGTAAAAGGTGATGAGGCAGTAAATTCATCAAGTTTTTATATGATTGAAATGATGAAGCAAATTACCTTGAGGCAAAATTGTGGGAAAAATTAAGTGAAAATGGAGGCTATTGCCCAAATTATCCACACTACAATGGTGATTTGAGTATCAGCATTGATAAATAAATAAATAACATAGCTTTTTGGCAATGACTGACTAGAAGATCTGATAAAACAAAAGTCCAAGGTCAAATTTTCAAGTTTCAAAGTTTTTCTCACTTAGTTAAGTCCAGTGATTTTCCTGGTCAATCTAATGCTAATTGCATCATTTCACATCCAATGAGTTAGAGATGCAGCTCATAACTTACCCTCGGCTACATAGGATTGGCTCTATTTTTTTTGTTTTTGTTTTTTTTGAAATTGTAAAAGTCTTTTTCTCAATCCCATTAGCAGCAAATAAATAAGGTAAAAGCAAAGTGAATGCAGGCTTGTTATATACTCAATCTCAGGATGTTGGCAAGTCGTTCTTCCTTAGGTCAAATTAGGTTAATAAAAAATGAAACAAAAGATATCCTCAATAGCGAATGCTAAAAGTCACCCAACGCCTTACATAAAATCACCCATAAAATTTCCTTCCAGCAAACACTTTCTTTGGATGCATTTTGTGACTTTAGTCATTTGCCAGTCATTGACTGAGCTACCAGGTGCATGAGACATGGCAGGTCACATAGTCTAACAAAAGACTTTCGCTAATATGCAGAGGAAATGACAGTCTTTTTTTATTTTGGCAAGGAAATGTCTTGAATATAGTTGATGCCCAAGCTTGCCAGGCCAGACCTCACGAGAGGTGATGGGATGAAGAAAGAGCTTCAGGTGCACACTAACTTAAAGCAGGGTTGGGATCACCTTTATCCATTTTCATGTTTACAGAAGAGACAAGCACAGAGTGGATATTGGTCAGAAATTATGTTCAGCACTAATTTTAGCCTGAGTTAGTACAAAATTGGTGGAAATTGGTTTGTTGAGTCATTAAGTCATTCAACAGATGTCTCACTAATTCTTTCAACACATGTTTTATCAAGCTCCATATTAGGTGCTGTCTGGAGGACCTAGATTTGAATAGGCAAATAAAACATCTTTTGTGTCCTCAGATAGCTTGAGGACCAGAAGAATGACTGGGCTCAGCGATGTTCAGACTAATCTCTGGTCACTCTGTGAGCCCTACTCATCTGGAGACTTTACAAAGCAGGCATGCCATTCACCCACAGACTCAACACTGAAATGTGTCTTGTTCTTGAAGAAGGAATAGGCCAACTTCTCACCTGGCATAAAGACACCTTTCTACCTCTCATCCTTCCTGTGTTCTCCCTATCCATTCCATCTAGAGCTCTCTGCCTCCAAGCATTTTCTTAGAGCTTTCCATGGGCCTTTGTTTGAACTAGTACCTTATTGGCCTTCAGTTATCCACTGAGATGTCAATGCCTCTAAGAAAGTATTTGCTTAAGTGTTTCAATGTCCACTGTATCTTTCTCATTGTCTTGTCTTTGTCTAGTGTGTTCTATAACTTTTTGCTGAATCTGATTTGAACTGATGACCCATGTTTCACCATGGGATCCCTCTGGCTCCAGTTTGATACTCTTTGAAGATCCCTTCTGCTTGCCTGGGCCATTATCACGTATTCTAGAAGGAGGATGATCGGACAGTCAAAACACAGTCAGTAGTACAAATAAGGCACACTGAGAATCTCCAGCCCCAGTTGGTAACAAAGAAAGGTCCTTTGTCAGCTTAGTTAGCGCAAGAAGCTCTATTGGGTCAAAATATGATTTCCTTGTAATTCTGGACATTTGAGGGTTAGGGTCACCTGATCTATTCAACCTTGGGGAATTTTTCCTAGAATGTTCTTCACAAATTAGAACCTCAGGGCTATTAATTATACCACCAGACAGCAGGGAAGCTGAAGAGGAGAAATCAATGAACGAAATTCTTATCATAAGCCCTCTCTAATTTAGGGAAACTGCAATCCCTCTATGTTTTTTCAATAAGCACTCCATCAGACGCCTGCTTATCCTGACAGGCTTTGCTCTTTCATGGGTGCAGCAAGAACAGCCTCTGGATGCTGGCCTGCCATACTCAAGGATGAAAATGTGAGTTCCACGGGTCACTGTTTTTGTAGCCGCCAGATGTGGATGAAAGGGGAAGGGTGTTTTATTGTGTTTTTTCAAGAAACAGAGAAGGGTCTGTCCTGAAATGGGCCTGCTTCCCTCCCACACAAGTGGCCACCATGTGGCCAGAGGACAGCTGGCTAATTTGCAAGATTAAGCCTTTCTAAATATTTGGAAATGGTCTCTTCTGTCTTCAGCTAATAAAATAGATTTTTGCTCCAAAATGGATTTAGGAAGCAGGCACAAGAGCTTCTAAGGGCTTGTTGGCAAGTTACCTGTTAACAAGGTCCATCTGTCAAATGGATGTAGGATGAGCAGGCTCTGTACAGAGCATCTCATGCTTGACCTCCCAAAGATGTCTGCCTTCAGGCTGAGAGATTCTGCCTCAGGAAGATGGTGATCATGCCAACTTGTGCTAGAATACTCAGGACATGAGCTGTCTCTGCTACAAAACCATGAGCTATAAGAGCATGAAGAATAACAACAGACTAAAAGCAAAACCATGCACAAAAAGAAATCCTTATTAGCTGCAAATATGTATTCAATCCAGCGATTCACCCTTCAATTTAATGCTGCATTTCTGTAATGTGCCAAAAGCTCTGCTGGGCTATGAGGAAATAGATGAAGTAAGACACAGTCCCTGCTGTAAAGAAGCCTATGGTTTATTTGTGGAGACAACTTATAAACATCTGTAATATAAAATGTCCTGTGATAGAATCTGTGCAGGAGCTTTTGAAGAAGGAGGTTGGGCTCTGTCTGGGGAAAGCAGAGAAAGTTTCATAGTGGAAGCAGCCTGAGTTCCAAAGAATGAGAGTAAGATGTTTTCAGGGTGCGTGGAGTGTGTGTGTGCTCAGGGCTGAAGTACATACAGATCTTTTTAAGAGATTGTGCTGTTAAGGAAAACAGCAAGCTGAGCATGTGGCTGGATGATGAAGTAGCAGAATAGGGTGAGGCGACTACTGGAAAGTTTGTTAGGCTAAGAAAGGCATGTTCGTAATTCTAATGCATTAAATTTGGGTTTGTGAGTAGTGCAGGGGACAGAGCAAGACAGCATCATGGTCATGTCTTGGTGCAGAAGACAGCTTTGCGTGAGTCGATATTCAGTTCAGACAGTGAGGCCTGCCTGCTGATACCCACAAGCAGTGAGCTTTGCTATGGTGAACAGATTTTCCTCAGTCTTACACATCTACCTGCAACCCTTCTCTATCAGGCTCGGTCTCTGGAAAGGAAGATACCCATGGCTTCCCCTCTGTCTAGATAAAGTTGAATTCTACTAAAGGAAGACCAGGTAGGACATAAAGAGGAAAGGAAGACACGATGTCAAGGGATTTAGTCTCCTGAGTTGGTAAACGTGGGCTCAGTTGGGTTCATTTTATCCTTTAATGGAGTCACGGTCCTCTCCAGGTGGGCATCTCTGCCAGACTCTCTCCATCTGAGTTCCAGCAAACCTTCCTGTCTGCACTCCTACAGGCACAGGATAGTAAGAGCTTTGCCAGCTCTTGGACACTCTTATTCCTTACCCACCTCTAGGGACTGGCCATGCCTTCACCAATCAACTCTTTCTATCCAGTTTTCCTGGAGTTATTCAAACACAAGTGAGCCACCATTCTGTGGTTCCTGACTGCTATTGTACAAGCAGATGTAGAGGTCAAGTGTACATATCCACTGTTAGTTCTGTCTTGGGCAAGAAAAAGGGAATGAAGAAGGCCATAGGGAAGGACTGTCCTTGAGACCTGTATTCAAAGATGTGACCCAATTCCTCAGGACCAAGAATGTCTAAGATATTGGTGTAGCATGCATGTTAAAAGGTTGACATTAAAGGTTAAGATGCTCACCTATTGTGCTTTGGGGTGATATTGGAAGCCTTCAAAAATAGGGCTTTAAAAAAGAAGAATTTAGGTCAGTGGCCATTTGCACCTGAATGAGAAATTGAGCGTCTGTTCCTTCTCTTTCTTTTTGCCAGTAACTGTTTGGCTTGCAGCTTGTTCTGCTACATACTTCTACCATGATGTGCTGTCTTGTCACAAGCCCCAATGCAGTGAGCCAACTGCCAGTGAACCCAAACCTCCATAATCATAAACCCAAATAAATATTTCCTCTTTTTAAGGCTGATTGTCTTAGGTATTTTGTCAGAGGCTGAAAACTGCCTAACATGGATATTCTATGGTAAAGTAGTAGAATGACTGAATGGGTGGGTGGGTGAAGTCACAGTGTACATGCTGGGAGCAGCAGCTGGGGCAGGGGAGAGGATATGGCTGGCAAATGAGGTAGGGGAAGCAAGAGAGAGGGACATAAAGATGAGCTCAGTTGAGTTGGAAGAGCTTTGTGACCTGCCTATGAATCTCTGTTGGATTCTATATGCTGGATAAAGACGGTACTGGCTCTGCAGAAGCGGTGGTGATGGGCAGTGAGGATCTGAAGCTGGAGAAAAGACTGTGAAGTGCAAGCATTGGCTTCAGATATGTGAAGGATCTGGATAGAAATATGCCAATATGCATTGTGAGCTCATAGTTTTTGGCTCAGAAATCTGTCTAGGAATTTAGTTCAAGGAAATAATCCAAAATGAGGACAAAACCTCTGGACAAAAACATTCAATAGTGTGTTACTTACGATGACCAAGAGCTAGAAATGAGCTAAATGCCCAGTACCAAGAGAGTGGTGAAAGAAATTAACAGCAGGTCTTTACTGTAGAATATTCTGTGGTTACAAAAGTATAAAAACTTTAAGGATATGAGAACATACTTGTAATATCATGACTAGTGGAAAAGTAGGGTATAAAATATCGTATACAGAAATGATCTCAATGACATAAAATAATATGAACTAAACATAAATGTTCAAGTTTCATGTGGGTATTGCTTACTGATATGTTTCTGGATGATGGAAATGGGTAGGCTGTTGTAGAAGTCATTGACACAGATTTGGGAGCTGGCAGCATCAATGGATACTCTAAGGACCAGTCTTAAGAATGAAAGATGATGATCTGGATGCCTACTGCACAAGCACATGTGTTTGCTGTTTGTAGTCATCACTAGGTACTATTGAGCACATGCCACATACATGATGCTTTCCCATGAATATTGTATCTCTTAATGCTTTAACCTATGTAGCAGCTTTTAATTTTAATTGAATTTATAATGGAAGGAAGCCACAGGTCTGAGAACTAGAACAATTGCCCATGATCACACTACAGATGAGGTCCAGGGTTGGGGCTGGAACTCATGTGATGTCTTTCAAAACTGTGATTGCACACTTGTAGCTCATTGCAGCTTCGTAGTTGTATCTAGTCTTTAGTTACATATCACTGCCTGGAAGCTTCTCAGAATAAAAAGCCCCTTGGTCAAAATGGTATGTCTTCTTGGCCCTGTCTTATTGACTGCATATTGAGGTGAGGGGAGTGATATGAATCCCATGGTCAGGAGAAACCATCACAACACAGTAAAAACTCTAGAAAAAAAAGCTCTAGAAAAAGCTCTAGTTTGCAGATTCTCATCGAATGTGGAAAAAACTCTAAATTTGTTACATCCATTAACAAATTTATTTCCTTATTTGTTTTCTTTGTTTTTGAAAACAGGATCTCCCTATGTAGTCCACATTAGCCTTGAACTCATGATCTTCTTGACTCCTGTATGTACCACCAAGCCTAGTTTTAGTTAATATAATTCTTTTAAAAATGCTGTAAGCCTAATAATATTATAATCCTCAATTTTTACACAGGAAAACATTAAATTTAAATAAATATTTTCTAAAGGAAATTAAAGGCATACATTACCCATAATCCCTTGCTGCCACATTGCATAGCCTTTGAATATGTGTATAATAACATGACAACAAAAACAAAATCTAAAAGCCATCTCTATGACAACATCATAAATCTCAGGGAGATAGCCATTTTGCTTAAGGGAGACACCTGGTAAGCAATTTGAGATTACAGTAACTTTTGAGAACACTGGCAATAAAAGGATAGCCATGATTTCTTGCTCGAAGAAGCAAGAGGAATGTGCTCTTTGTTCTAGAAAAGGAGAAGGGTCATCAGAGTAAATAATGGGTAGAAAAGCCAGCAATAGGAGCCTAGGACACTGCCATGGGGTTGGGAGATTCCAAAGGGCATCAGTGAGTAGGTCACAACTTTAAGTACAAGTTACTTGTATGTAAGATGGAAGTCTCTCCCTCTCTATGTCAGTGAGTACTACTGTGGCCAGCACACAATTACCTGCATTGCTGATACTTGCTGCTGTGTTACTTGAAATTGCTAATGGTTGGAAGTGGCTGAGACTCTAGCAATGTGGTAGAGCACATGTCTAGCATGCATAAGACCCTGGGTTTGAGTCCTCGCAGTGAAAGAAACCAAAGGTCAGGTTTTCCTGTCTGGGTTAATGCCATCCTAAATAGAATTTAGTCTTTGAACAAATGGTGAAAATTTTATACATCTGAGCCAGAAGTGCACTCCCTCTGAATTTATAAATGTGTGTAGGAAGCATCATACTTTCACAGTCTGGGATTACGACTCTATCTAGACCTTTCTAGGAATAAAAGCTCTATGCTTTACAACAGCAAATTAGCCACCATCTGGTGTAAGTGTTCCCTGTTGTCAAATTTCTCACTATGTCCCTTTTCCAGAGAGGGTACAAACTCCAGTCTAAGGCAGTGATGGGGACAGATGAGCTTCCATGACACATCCATGATCCTCTAGGGACCAGTCTCCGCTTTCTGGTCTCTCTTCTTTGTTGGACCTTCTATAGGATGCTCTGGCTTCAGTTGTGTGGATTCTGCTTTTCCAGGAGGTGGGATTGCTTAGCTCTTAGTCTCCTGCAAGTCAGCAGCTTAGGTGGACTTATCCACTTGATCATACAAAGAGAAGGCAATTGCCCAGAATTAGCTAAAGATTCTTATCTTTTTCTTTATTAAAATGAGCCCCAGCTGGGCAGTGGTGGCACACGGCTTTAATCTTAGCACTGGAGAGCCAGAGACAGGCAGATAGATCTCTGTGTATTGGAGCTTGGTATACAGAGTGAGTTCCAGGACAGGTTCCAAAGCTACAGGGAAACTCTGTTTTGAAAAACCAATTAATAAGTATGTAAGTAAGTAAATAAGATGAGCCCCACCCCTTACTTTTACCTTCTAAACTATGAGCCCAACTAAGACCTTTCTTTAAGTTGCCATTGTCAGGGATTTTGACACAACAAGAGAAGTACCTTATATGTGGGTATTCAGGAAGAAAGGCTCAAATCACTTGCAAATGATTCATAAAACAAAAATAAATGGGTTTCTAAACTGCTGCTGAATTGTAGGATTTTTTTTGTAGCCATTTGGTGTCCAGTCATTACGATCTTCTCTGTTGAGCACCAGCAGCAGAGAGATAGACACAATACTTTCTATTGCTCTGAAGAGATCTTACAACTACTGTAGTTCTTATAAAGAAACAAAACCTTTAATTAGGCTGGCTTACAGTTTCAGGGGTTTATTCCACTATCATCATGGTATGACATGGTGGCATGCAGGCAGACATGGTGCTGGCTACATCTTGATTAGAAGGCAACAGGAAGTAGACTGAGACACTGGGTATGGCTTAAGCTTATATGAGACTTCAAAGTCCACCTCCACAGTGACACACTTTTTCCTACAAGGCCACACCCACATCAACAAAGCCACACCTCCTAATAGTGCCACTCCCTTTGGGGGCTACTTTCTTTTAGACCACCATACCCATGCACTTTGGACAAACCTAACATGAAGGAAAGCATTTAGGAGAGGTGGGCTAGACCTCCTGCCGTGCTCTTAGTTTGCCACTGACATGTCTTATAGCCTCTGGAAAATTCTAACCGTCCATCTTTGTAAACGAGGCTACGTTTGAGATAGAGCCTAAAGGATACACAGGGGATGAATAGGGACACACACTGTCATATACCTCAGCTATACCACTCTAGAGTAAGTATTTCTAAGGACTTAGAAGGACTGTAAGTCAGCATACCACAGAGGTACATGCACTTGCAGCCATACTTACAATAGCCAGTTCACTAACCAACAAATGGGTAAACGGGCTGTGCTGCATGTAAAATAAAATGGTGTTACTTTCAGGAAAATAGTTACAACTGGAGACCATCCAGTTAAACAAAGAAAGTGTGACTTTGAAAGCCCTATTTTCTCTCATTTGTTGATCATAGATTTTATATATATATAGTTAAAAAATCACATTTATATTTATACCTTTAAGAATGAAGGTAACTAGCAGAGATAGAGAGAGAGGGAGAGAGAAGGGTGTGGGAATGAATTGCTGGAATTCACTGACTCGATACACTTGAATAACTGTCCTTATAAGGCCCTTGACAATGTACAATGAATATACATCTATTTGGGGAAAAGAAACTCCAGACGGAGACAAATGAGTAGGGAAGGGTTGACGTGCTTTTCACACCAAGTGATACCAGACTGCAGATCCCATCTCACCTCCAGCCCCTTTGGGAGGAGCAAAGGGAGCAGGTGTGAGCTGGAGTCTCACCCCGTTCTCTGTACTCCTGGTTCAGCATTCTGAAATCCACCTGCCGTCCCATAAGTGTTTCTGTCCGTGGAAGTAGATCATGTCATAAAAAGGTGACTTTGACGTGAGAAACCACACTGCTTCAGTCATCATAACAGCTAGGCTTTGCACCTCCAGAGAAATTACAGACATGCCTCTTAAAACCGAGAGAAGGCCTTTTATGATCAGTTACTTTAACAACAGTTCTTGAATTTTCATACAGGTTTTATTTTTTACTAATATTATAATTAATAATTAATACATGCAAATTAACTAGAAAAGTTTTTTGTTTGTTTGTTTTAGGGAAAAAAAACCACAATAACCCAGAAGGAGCCAGAACAGATTTGCATTGCTAATTGAAATAAGTATCCATTTTTCTTCGTGATCATTTTTTGTTATTGTTTTTGTCTTTTGAGACAAAACCTCTGTAAAAATTTATCAGTTTTATACATTTGTACAATGAATTGTAGTCATTGAAATCTCTATTTCTCTCTCATCTCCTTTCCTCTTCCACTGAAACACTTCTCAACCACCTCCCCTCCTGCTCGACTGTCTTCTTGTTTCTGACCCACTGAGTTTCGAGTTTCGAGACTAAAGGCTATTTACTGGAGCAAAGGCAACTCAGCAAGTCTACACCACCGAGGAAACCGACACCCTTCCCTTCCAGCAACTGCCAATAAGCCATTGGGGAGAGGAGAGGGCCCAGGAACCTCTGCCAGCCGTGATGAAGTGTTGACAAGCTTCATTTTGTACAGGTCCTGTGCATATTATCACAGCTGCAGCGAGTCCACGGGTGCAATGACTGAGTCAAATCCAAGAGCATCTTTTTGGTACACATCCCGCCATCACCGGCTCTTATGTTCTTTTTGCCTCCTCTTCTATGATGTTTCCTGGGCCCTGAAGGGGATGAAATAACTGTCCCACTTAAGACTGAGCACCCCACCATCACTTACTCTCAGCACTTAGCACTTTGCCCAGTTATGGGTTTCTAAATAAACACGCTTAGAGGAGGTGCAGTGCGGGTGGTGAGAAGTCCATCAGTCCCCTGCTGGAGAAGAGCCTCTATGTTCCTCCACAGGAGCCCAGGCTGTCTCACTCCTTAGCCCCTTACCCAAAAGTACTGCTCTCCTCCGGCTTGCTTCTTCTCCTGTAATGTAGAACTGCTTCTGCTGCCTACACTGAGCAGACTTCCCCCACACTCACTATGCCTCTGGTCCTGCTTGTGAGAGATATTCTCCTCTGACTTGTAGGCCTGTAGAGAAGGCACAGTTTCAGAGTTACTTCTTCTACAAAGCAACCCTGAAGCACCCTCTCTTTCTTTCTCTTTTAGGTTTTTTTTCTCTTCTCATTCTGCATTTCTAATCTTTCATACCCCCCTGGCTGCACTCATCTTTCTGACATTTGTCACTCATTTCCATCAAGAATCTAAAGGCAACACTAATAACTACAGAGTGTGCTGGAAAAAGTGTTCAAAATTCTACTCATGTTGACATGGTCTTTTCAATATCCTTGTGAATTTGGAGTCCCTTCCAATCAAAGGTTGAAATGGGTTGGAAGTCAAGAATGCAAAACAAGTGGATAGTCACTGCCGTGACTATGTGGCTCAGTTCTGTCTCCTGAAGGAGCAGGAATCTAAGCATTTGCTCATTAGCTTCATACCCTGTTGATGTCCAGCTGTCCTGAGATTGGGGGCTGTTAGTACCTTGAACACCCAGCTGAGCTTACCACAGCAAACTCATTTTGTCACTGCCAGCTGGAAAATGTCATGGGCATGATGCTGGAAGACGGGAGCTGCATGACACTGAGGGCAGTACCTGGTGATTCTGACCTTGTCTGAGGTGATCCATCAAAGCCATAGCTCAAATTCAGGATGGACCAGCAAGGTGAGAAAAAGCTACAGAGATACAGATTGTAAGAGAGATAATCCTTTCACAGGTAAGAGGGTCAAAGGCTATCAAAAGCTGGAGGCCATACTTAGCATATTGAATCTTGAGGGCCCTGCCTCCATAGTTCCTGCAGTTTTAAAGCCTATCAAAGTCCTGGCACATGCTGAGTAGAACATGCCTGCTGAATGGATGAAGGAGAGAAGGTTACTATGAGGAGGTTAAATGGCTAATTTTTACTCTAAATGTTCATCAAATGTATGAGACACAATTAAGGAGCCTGTAAGCCGTCAGGGAAGACAAAGGATATTGTAGTTACTTTGCCTGTTATTTTGAAAAAAAAAAAAATATTTGAAGAAACTAACTTTTGGACCTGGAGAGATGGCTCATGTTGAAGAGTGCATTCTGGTCTTGGAGAAGATCTGTGCTTGGTTTCCAGCACCCATATCAGGCAGTTCACAACTGCCTGTAACTCTTGATCCTTGGGATCTAATACCTTTGTCCTCTGAGGGCACCTGCATTCATATATCCACAACCCCTCCACACTCAGAGACATACAACTCAAAAAAAAAAATAAACCTAAAAAATAAAATAAAAAAGAACAACTTCAAACAGAATGCATGTGTTTTGGCTTACAGCTGGGGGCTACAATTCGTCCTGGCCAGGAGCTGCAGCAGCAGGAGCTGGAGGTAGCTGGTCCCATTGCAGCCACAGTAAAAAAGCAGAGCATGATGAATGTTTATGCTTAGCTGATTGTTATTTTCCTATTCTTTTCATTAAAGTTCATCACTCAAATATATGTCTATCCTTTGCTGTCTAAAATGGAAATAAGTTCAATAAACATTTAATGCAGTTTACGTGACTCCCAATTAACCAAATACTGATAAAGTATTTTTAAGTTGTTCTTATCTGTTTTTGCAGTTCTCAGAACTAATCCAAGGCCTTACACATGCCGAACATGCACCTGACTCCTGAACTATACCATCAACCTGATTTATATCACTTTGTCCAGTTATACAGTCCAGGAGTCCAGCTAAGGGAATAGTGCCACTCACAGTAGGCAGATCTTTCACCTCAGTTAACTTAGTCAAAGTAATCTCCTATAGGCATGCCCAGAGACTCACCTCCCAGAAGATTCTAGATATCAAGTTGACATTACCAAACAGTAACAAGCGCTTAAACAAAATCTGATGAGTGGTTTTAAAAATTTCGTGTGTGTGTGTGTGTGTGTGTGTGTGTGTGTGTGTGTGTGTATGTGTGTGCGCGCATTGTGTATGTTAGTGCATGAGTACCTTGAGACAGGGTCTCTCATTAAATCAGAAGCTTGGCTGGGGTCCAGTAAGTCCCAGTGATATTCTTTTCTCCCTAACCTGAGCTCTGGAGGTACAGAAGGGCTTATGGCTCTGACTGACTTTTTAAATAAGATCTGAGCATTTGAACTCAGGTCTCCATGCTTGCACAGCAAGTACTTGTGACTGGTGACCCATGTTTCCAGTCCCTGATAAGTTGTAGGAATATGGCTGTGTGGGGTTTTATTTATTTATTTATTTATTTATTTATTTATTTATTTATTTATTTGGAAATGAAGCTTAAATTGTTACCTGAAGAATAAATTGATTGTGGGTATGACAAAAGCATGTTGAGAAGGCCTAAAAACATAGAAGGTCTCTATAGCCGGAGTATGCTACAGAAGGCATCTTTGGCTGGAGTATAGCATAGAAGGTCTCTATAGCTGGAGTATGCTACAGAAGGTGTCTATGGCTAGAATATAGCATAGAATGTCTCTATGGCTAGAGTGTGGTATAGAAGGTCTTTATAGTTGGAGCATGGCAAAGATCATTATAGCTGCAGTGTAGCTGTTGCACAAATCCTAATTGATCTTATAATAAAAACCCAGAACTAGATATTGGGGAAAATGCTAAAAGATCAGAGAGACAGAGCAACAAGTCTCTAGAGCAACTCCTCACCACTTCTGAATCCTCTGGCCAAAAGAGGTAGAATTCCTGTGTCCATGAATTCTCAGACTGAATCCTCAGGGTACTCAGCTGAAAGGGAAGGGAAGCACAGGGCTGAACTCCTGTCTCCTCCAACCTTATATTCCTTTCTCTGTCCAGCCATATTACTTCCAGTTTCAACCTTCCTAGTGCTGGGATTAAAGGTGTGTGTCACCACTGCCTGGCTTTGTTTCTTTTTTGGACTGGATTAATCTCCTGTAGTTAGTCTGGCCTTGAATTCAGAGAGATCCAGAAGGATCTCTGCCTCCCAACTGCTAAGATTAAAGGTGTGTGGTACTACTTCCTAGCCTCTCTGACTAACTGTGTCTGGCTCTGTCCTCTGATCTTCAGGCAATCTTTATTTGATTCATAATATATCCTCACATTTCTCCTTTTTGTAAAAAATAAAAAAGGGGACTTGCTCTCTGGGACCAGGGTCAATCCCTAGAGCCTGATCTCAGCTCTCCCTAGCAGACAGGACCTAGGGTTTGGTGGTGAGGGGCTCCTCCAGTCACACCTAAAAGAGGGGACCTTACACAGTCGGCCCCTGCCTCCAGGGCATACTGTGACATCAGAGAAGGACTGAGGATTTGAGATTCAGACACCTGCTCAGAGGAGACAGGAGACATACAAGTCCTCTTGCCACAACTGACTAGGAGCTGCCTAATCGTGAACCACTGAAGCCATGGGCAGATGCCAGTGAAAAAATTTATGTAAGAATATAAAGAACAGCAAGGCAACACCAGAAGAAACTGGTGGTTCTATGACTACAAGACCTGAACAGAGCAATGAAGAGGAAACAGAAGGAAACAACACCAAAAACACCTTTATGAAGATTATTGAAGCCTTCAAAGAAGATATAAAAAATTCCCTTAAAGAAAAAGAAGAAAATACAAACAAAAAATTAGAATAGATGAACAAATCCTTGAAAGAAAACCAAGAAAAGGTAAACCAAAATATGAAAGAAACATTCCAGGAACTAAAAACTGAAATAGAAGCAATAAAAAAGGCACAAAATGAGGCAAAGGTGGAAATAGAAAATCTGAAGAAAAAAGCTGGAACTACAGATACAAGCATAACCAACAGAATCCAAGAGATGGAAGAGAGAATCTCTGGGGTGGAAGACTCAGTAGTGGAAATAGATACATCAGTCAAAGAAAATACTAAAACCAAAAAAGCCATAACACAAAATGTTCAGGAAATCTGAGACACCATGAAAAGACCTAACCTGAGAATAATAGGAATAGAAGAAGAAGAAGAAGAAGAAGAAGAAGACGACCAACTCAAAGGTACAGATAATGTATTCAATAAAATCATAGAAGAAAACTTTCCTAACTTAAAGAAGGAAATGCCTATAAAGATACAAGAAGCTACAGAACACCAATTAGATATGACCCCCCCAAAAAAAGTTCACTCGCCACATAATAATCAAGCCAGAAAACATACAGAACAAAGAAAAAATTTTAAGAACTGAAAAAGAAAAGGTCCAACTAACTTATAAAGGCAAACCCATCAGAATAACACCTGACTATTCAATGGAAACAATAAAAGCAAGAAGGGCTTGGTCAGAAGTTATACAGACACCAAAAGAGCATGGCTGCCAACCTAGACTACCATAGCCAGTAAAACTATCAATCACCATAGATGGAGTAAACAAGATATTTCATGACAATGTCAGACTGAAACAATACTTATCTATGAATCTGGCCCTCCAGAAAGCATAAGAGGGAAAACTCCAACATAAGAATCCTAGATACACCCATGAAACCACAAACATTCAATAATCCCACAGAAGAAAATCCCAGAGGAAGGAAATACATACAAGCTACCACCAAAAAATAGTAGGAAACATCAATCAGTAGTCAGTAATATCCCTTAATACCAATGGACTCAATCACCTATAAAAAGATACACACTAACAAAATGGATACAAAAACAGAAGCCATCCTTCTGCTGCATACAAGAAACACACCTCAACCACAAAGACAGACACAGGCTAAGAGTAAAGGGTTGAGAAAAGATTTTCCAATCAAATGATACTAAGAAACAAACTGGGGTTGCCATCCTAATTATCTAACAAAGTAGAATTTAAGCTAAAAGCAATTAAAAGGGACCAAGATGGACATTGCTTATTCATCGCAGGAAAAATTGGTCAAGAAGAGATTTCAATCCTGAATATTTATGCCCCTAATATAAGGACACCTACCTATGTAAAAGAAACACTGCTAAAGCTCAAATCCCACATCAGTTCTTACACCCTAATAGTGGTAGACTTCAATACCCCACTTTCACCCCTGGATAGGTCAACCAGACAGAGACTCAACAGAGAAATAAGGAATCTAACAGAGGTTATGATGCAAATGGATTGAATAGATATTTACAGAAACTTCCATCCAAATGCAAAGGAATATACATATTTCTCAGCACCACATGGAACTTTCTCTAAAATTGACCACATAATTGGTCATGAAGCAAATATCTACAGATACAAAAAATGGAAATAATCCCTTGTATCATATTGGATCACCAGGGCCTAAAATTAGAGTTCAACAGCATCAAAAATCACAGAAAGCTTACCAACTCATGGAAACTAAACATCACTCAGCTGAAACACCTCTGTGTCAAGGAAGAAATTAAGAAAGAAATCAAAGTCTTCCTAGAATTTAATGAAAATGAATCTACAACATACCCAAACTTGTGGGACACAATGAAAGCAGTCTTAAGAGGAAAATTCATAGCACTAGATGCCTATAAGAAAAGCCTAGAGAAATATCACACTTGCGAACTAACAGCACAGCTGAAAGCCTTAGAACAATTAGAAGCAAACTCATCTAGAAGGAGTAGACAGCAGGAAATAATCAAACTTAGAGCTGAAATCAATACAATAGGAAAAAAGAACAATACAAAGAATGAATCAAAGAGTTGGTTCTTTGAGAAAGTCAATAAGATAGATAACCCCTTATCCAAACTAATCAAAAAGCAGAGAGAGAGTATCCAAATTAACAAAATCAGAAATGAAAAGGGGGACATAACAACAGACCCCCAGGAAATACAGAGAATTATCAGGTTGTACTTTGAAAATCTATATTCCACAAAAATGGAAAACCTAGAAGAAATGGACAGCTTCTTGGACAGGTACCATCTACCAAAATTAAATGAAGATCAGATTAATTACCTAAACAGGCCTATAACCCTAAAGGAAATTGAAGCTCTCATTAAAAGCCTCCCAAGTAAAAAAAAGCCCAAGTCCAGATTGTTTCAGTGCAGAATTCTACCAGACATTCAGAGAAGAATTACTATTATTACTCCTCAAACTATTTCACACAGTAGAAACTGAAGGAATATTGCTAAATTTCTTTTATGAGGCCACAATTACCCTATTACCCAAGCCATTCAAAAATACAACAAAGAAGAAGAATTACAGACCAATTTCCTTTATGAATATGGATGTTAAAATCCTCAACAAAATTTTGGCAAACTGTATACAGCAATATATAAAAAATATCATCCACTATGACCAAGTAGGTTTCATCCCTGAAATGCAGGGTTGGTTCAACATATGAAAAACCGTATATGTCATCCATCATATAAGTAAACTGAAGGAAAAAAAACACATGATCATATTCATAGATGCTGAAAAAGCCTTTGACAAAATCCAACACTCCTTTATGATGAAAGCCCTGGAGAGATCAAGAATACAGGGAGAATACCTAAATATAATAAAGGCGATTTACAAGAAGCTGACAGATAACATCAAACTTAATGGAGAAAAACTCAAAGCAATCCCACTAAAATCAGGAACTAGAAAAGGATGTCCTCTCTCCTCTTATCCAATATAGTTCTTGAAGTTTTAGCTAAAGTAATAAGAGAACAAAAGGAGATTAAGGGGATACAAATTGGAAAAGAAGACGTGAAACTATCTCTTCTTGCAGATGACATGATTGTATATGTATGTGTCCCACAAAATTCTACCAAGTAACTTCTTCAGCTGATAAACACCTTCAGCAATATAGCAGGATACAAGATTAACTCAAAGAAATCAGTACCTTCCTATACACTAAAGATAAAAGGACTGAAAAAGAAATAAGGGAAACATCACCCTTTATAATAGCTGCAAATAGCATTAAATACCTTGGAGTAACTATAACCAAAGAAGTAACTGATCTATTTGACAAAAATTTTAAATCATTGAAGAAAGAAATTGAAGAGGATATCAGAAAATGGAAAGATCTCCCAAGTTCCTGGATAGGTAGGATCAACATAGTAAAAAACGGCAATTCTACCAAAAGCAATCTACAGATTCAATGCACTGCCCATCAAAATCTCAACACAATATTTTTTGGACCTTGAAAGAACAATACTCAACTTCATTTGGAATAACAGGAAAGCCAGGATTGCCAAAACAATTTTGCTCAACAAAAGAACCTCAGGAGGCATCACCATCCCTGACTTCAAGTTATGCTATAGAGCTACAGTAATAAAACCAGCCTAGTACTGGCATAAAAACAGACTTATAATCAATGGAATCAAATTGAGGATCTGAGCATTAACCCAAACACCTATGAACACATGATCTTCAACAGAGAGGCTCCCCAAAATATTCAATGGAAAAAAATAGTATCTTTAACCAATGGTGTTGGCATAGCTGGTTAGTAGTGTTAGAAAAATGCAAATAGATCCAAGCCTGTCACACTGCACAAAACTCAAATCCAAGTGGATCAAAGATCTCAACATAAACTCAGCCACTCTGAACTTACTAGAAAAGAAAGTGAGAAATACCCTCGAAGGAAATGGCACAGGCGACCACTTCCTAAGTGGCATAGACACTAAGAACGACAATCACTTAAGCGGGACCTTCTGAAACTGAGAAGCTTCTGTAAAGCCAAGGACACTTCAAAAGGACAAAACAACAGCCTATAGAATGGGAAAAGATTTTCACCAACCCTACAAGTGATAGAGGACTGATTTCTAAAATATATAAAGAACTCAAGAAAGTAGAGCCCCAAACCATGAATAACCCAATCAAAACATGGCGTTCAGAACTAAAAAGGGAATTCTCAGCAGAAGAATTAAGAATGGCTGAAAGGCACTTGAAAAAGTGCTCAATTTCTTTACCCATCAGAGAAATGCAAATCAAAACAACTTTGAGATACCACCTGACACCTGTCAGATTGGCTAAGATAAAAGACACAATGACAACCTAGGCTGGGGAGTTTGTGGAGCAAGGAGAACACTCCTCCACTGTTGGTGGGAGTATAAGCTTGTTCAGCCATTCTGCAATGCAATGGTGGTTTCTCAGAAAATTGAGAATCAATCTCCCCAAGGATCCAGCAATACCACTTCTGGGCGTATACCCTAAACAAGCATATTTGCACTCCCAAGGTATTAGCTCAACTATGTTCATAGAAGCATTATTCCCAATAGCAAGAACCTGGAAACAACCTAGATGCCCCTCAACTGAAGAATGGATTGATAAACTGTGGTACATCTACACAATGGAGTACTATTCAGCAGTCAGAAAAAATGATATCCTAAAATTTGCAAGCAAATGGATGAATGAGCAAGGTATCTCAGAAAGAACAAACCAGAAAGATAAACAGAGGATGTACTCACTCATTAGTGGACTCTAAACAAAAAAGCAAAAAGTAAAGCATGTCCAAGCTGCAAACCACAACCTCTTAATAGCTTGGAATCTGAAACACCTTAAACTGGCACCTTGGATCCCACTCTCTCTAGAGGAACACCAGACTCAATCTTGATGTTGGGGGTGAGGGAACAGGATCTGCCAGGACTGGATGCTAAACTAATCCATATTGGGACCTTGGAACTTCCTGCCCTTGCTGGGGAGGAGATGGGGAGATGTGGAGAAGAGAGAGTTACTGGAAGGGGTGGGAGGGGCAAGGGACCTTAAAAAGGATGTACATGTATAGAAAATGTGACTTTATTCTTAATAAAAAAATTTTAAAAAATGAACAAAAAAATGAAAAAGGTCATAACTAGTAAAAGAAAAATTATATACAATAAGTACAATGTCTGTATAGAGTAGATACAAGCAATAGTTACATCAATAATGTCTAGTCCATTAACAACTGACAAATTTAGAGAAAATACTCCATGATTTATCCTATCTGGTTGAGTCCAAAGGATTGTACCTAACTCACTTTCTAACTTGCATTATAAACTAAAAACTATCTTTTGAGGTCATTCAAACTTATACAGTTCACATCTCTTTAGTGAGTTTCTTTTCTGAATCTAGGAAACTAGGAAAAACTCTAACTATCTCGTCTTCAATTCTCTTAGAGACTTGAGGAAATAATGTTAACTGAGTAAGCAGGAAGTGGAAGCAGGTGATTTTCAAAAAAATGTGAGAAATGATAAAAATAGCCAGCTGTCTGGATAGTCACCCAAAGTTCTTCTGCAATGTTGGGGCATTCATCTTCAGCCTACAGGTCTAGAATATCTGACAGACTTATCTGTGAAGCAGGATATTCTGAAGGGCTGTCCTGCCTTGTCTTGGCAAAGTTTGACAGTCCTTAATTCTACATCCTGTTTGTCCATTTTGGACAGCATACAGTCAGCAGTTGAGTCAAGGACATTTTCTTTCCTAGGGGCTAACTTTTGCCACAAAAAAAGTAAACTCCATATAGAGTTTCTTTTATACCTATTGTCTTCTTTGAAGTAGACTGGTGATGTCAGGAGCAGACATGTCTCATTGTCATAAAAAAAGAAACTATGTTATTAAAATATCTTAAATGCCATATCTGTAGGTCTCTGAAATGTTTGATGACAACCTGTATATCTAAAATATATCTCTGTTTGACCTTAGAAACATACCTAGTATGACTACAAGTTTGATTTTAATAACTACTAACTTGAATTTCTTTATATTTCAATTAGTTGGTAATAATAACTTTCAAGGACTAGCAATATGCATTACATTGTTAAATGAGCTGTATATGTACAATAACTTAAAAATAAAAATATGTGTGCAGTATGTTCTAACAAAATTCTCAATGTTATATAAATATGCACAATTCATATGCAATATAAAAATCTAATCCAATGTAAAATATCTAAAACTAATATTTGATTTAAAAATTTAATAATCTACCCTTTTTAATCCTATCAATCATATTCTCCCTTTTTTCTTTTCAGAGTAGATTCAATTATCTATACTTTTATCATATCATTTTTATATCTTTTCTCAGAGTAGATTCAATAATCTATTCTTTTGTCCTATCATATCTGTATCTTTTTTCTTTTTCTTTTTTTTTAAAACCAGAATTCCGAATTTAATTTTCTTTGTTCAGTGTTTTTTCCTGATCATTACTAATATAACTTGTAACTAATCACCCTAAACAATGACAATTACTCATAACCAATTGAAAGATCAAAAACCACCCACTTCACCTCTTGAGAATGTGGGTGTCGTGTTCTTAAATTTGGGCAAAGGTACCTTTAAGGGATCTTGAAAAGAAAAATTTGGGTTAATTGTCACATCCTGGGAGACGCAGCTGTATCATTTGTTGTCCAGTCTCTGTATAATGAGAAAGCACAGGGCTTGTCTCAAGTCCTGCTAGAACAAACAGTCTATGAGGCTGGATTATCTCAGCTAGCTACCTCAAAAAAGTCCTGAGCAGTTTGTAGTTCAAAGCTAATCTTTGGATGGTATTTGTCGGTCTAGTAGCGTAATAATAGTCTGGGTGAAACCATCATTGTGGATTCCTGTCTTCTTTTAAGAGAATTCAGAAATTGCATTGGGTCAGATTATTTCTTTTGTTGGTAAGTTTTTTTCTGGATAGCTCTTCCTTCTTCTTGGGATGCTCATTTGTCCAAAGGTTTTTTAAATGTCTGAAGATGGTTATCTTTATCTCCTGAAAAGACACAAGCAAAACTCTGCCCCAACCCTAACACTGGGAAAGTTCCAAATCTAATCTTTATCAATTTTAATTTATGGTTTCTCCTGATTTTTGTTCTCTCTTCTATAACTGTTCTATCATCCAGAGAAGTATGGTTTTTTATATCAGACATTAGGTTTTTAAATTGCTCTGGGAAGAAGTTTCCTCCATGATGACAGGAAATGACTAAAGCAAATTTCACTTTGGGGCCTGGGTGAGGCCCCTCAGGTGTTTCCTGACAACAAAGGCAAAAGGTTACCTGTCTGTCCCTTGTTGATCTATGCTCATTAGTTCAATGTCTGCCTTTGCCACACCTTCTGCATAATCCAGAAGGGAAGGGCATTCTATTCAGATTATTCTTAGCAAAAACATTGTTTATAGGAATGCCCTTTTTACATTCTCTTTTTAGGGGACTTTGTCTATGGCAGTTGTAACATCTGAATTTTTGACTTTTCTTTAACCTCTGTAAATAATCCCTCCTATCCAAGTATCATCATAGTTATGAGATTCAATATTAATTATATTGTGGATCCATTTCTCCAATGGTGCTGATCTTGCCTTTAGTGGCCTAATTACTTTTTTGAATTGTGCATTAGCATTTTCAAAAGCCAGAGATTTACTTATTATTTGTCTGGCTTTTAAATTTGGTATTATTTTATTTACTGCTGGTCAATTTTTGTAAGAAATTAATAAAGGTTTATTTTGGGCCCTGCATAATTTTTGTAAATGACTCAATTTTCTTTCCTACATCATCAATTCTGTCTCAAGTATTTAAGGCTGCCATGGGGCATAAAGCCAGAATTGGGACATCATATAAAGATTGCCTTTCTATGTTAGTATAACTTCTTTCTCCAAGAAGTTGATCTTGGGAGATTTCATTACCTCTAGCTTTAGTGCATTGTTCAATAGTCTTAGCCTCATCCTTCACACCAAGTTCTCTATTTTAATTGGGATCCAGAAGGATCTCTGCCTCCCAAGTACTATGATTAAAGGTGTGTGATACCACTGCCTGGCCTCTACAATTAATTCTGTAGCTGGCTCTGTCCTCTGATCTTCAGGTAATCTTTATTTGATACACAATATGTCATCACATGTGTCATAGGAAGTCTCTATAGCCAGAGTATGGCACAGAAGTTCTCTACAGCTGGAGTGTGGCATACAACATCTCCATAGCTGAAGTGTAACATAGAAGCTCTTCATAGCTGGAATGTGGTTTAGAACATTTCTACACATGGAGTGTGGCATAGGCAGTCTCTATAGCTAAAGTGTGGCATAGAAAGTTTCTATAGTTGGAGTGTGGCATAGGAGATGACTACTATAGCTGGAATATGGCATGGAAGATCTGTATAGCTAAAGTGTGGCATAGAAGGTCTCTAAGCTGGAGGGTGGCACAGGAGATAATCAGTTACAGCTAGAGCATGGCCTAGAGGGCCTGGTTGTAATAATGAAGGCCTAAGGTATGTGGGTTCGAGGAGGACTGTGTTATAAATCAGGCTTGGAAAGATCATTCTGGTTGTGTTAAGGACAAAATAGAGGCCAGAATGATAGGAACTGGAAAGATTGTGTGCTGATGTCAAGGGAAAAGATGTTGGTGTCTTACTACGTGAGTGATACATATTAAGACATTGCTGAGTATCTCGGACACAGAGGGAGAGGAGAGCCATGTCAAAACTGATTCCAGGGTTCTGGCCTGAGCAGTCATTGTGATCTGAAGCACACAGGGATGAGGCTGGGAGTGGAAGACAATTGGTGCAGTCTTAATCATGCTGAACTGTCAAAGCCTATGGATTGACCTATTTGGTTCAGGGAAGATACATGGGCTTCTGGTCATGGGTAAGGATTAGAAAAAGCAGTCACACAGTGAACAAAATTTAAAGATTCTTTTAGGATCCCTTGAGTACAGCATATGAAACCCTGTCTTCTTAAATTTTATACCTTAGACAGCTTTCTCACTTCTCTAGTGTCAGCCCTGTAGGGCAGGGGACAGCATTTTTTTGGCAGAGGACAGCATTTTTGGCTGAAGTTTCTTACAAGTCTGGGTACAAAGGTGATAGAGTAGATATTTGCTATTGTTTGGCTTCCCAGTATTTATTTCTACTTCCTAATGGGACCCAGTTTCATTCTGGGGAACTGTCTTACTCCATTGTGCATCTTGATGGGACATTGTGAAACAGGTTCCTGCCTCTCATAAAAGATCCTGAAATGGCCTCAGAAAAACAGCCTTTGGGTATTAGAATATGATTTGCAGCTAAATGGCTCAAACTAAATGAGACATTTGAAGAAGAAACTGAAAGAATGCCACTCATCGAAAAGTACTTGTTATCTCAGTTTCCTTATTGGTAATTTTCGATGTTAATAGAAGTAACAGCACACTCTAGTAGGAATATAATAATTTGAGATGTGTACTTACTACAGAAAGGTTTGTTATTGCTCCCAAAATTGTCTGGGGTACAGGGCAAGGGCTGGCTGGGAGCACAAGGATCAGGGGGGAAGAGACACAGTTAGAATCTTAGAGGAAGAAAGACATCATCAGAAGTGGGCCAGAGGCCGTGGAGGAAATGGGAGCCTTACTGTCGCTGTGGAAAATTGCTGGAGGAAATTTCGTCTGAAGTGAGTTGGAGGCTAGCTATACTACTGTAATAGGCTCCTCAATAAAGGGACCTAGGTGAACGGATGCTCACTTACTCTCACACAACACTCTAGGAGCTTGCTATATGACACATGTGGCTTCCCTCTCCAGGTTAATTATCAATCCATTCTCAGACAGAGGAGAGAGCAACAAAAGCATGGATAGCAGCCCTTCCCCCCCTTCCTGTTCTCCCTCTTCTGTATTTTGGAAAGTGACCTGAGATTGTCTTCCGCTACTTCATTTATGTTCTGTTGTATGGCCACTCCTAGATGTAAGAAGGTTGGGAAAGCCAGGCTGTAGTGTGCATGGAAGATACAGCTCTGACATTTGGGTCATTTACTAATAAAAGGAAGAGAGGAAGAGCAGAATTAGAGGGAGGTATACTGACTAGGTTTTCCCAAACCAATATATTCTCTTTATCTTTCCGCTGAAGCTAACTGGAGTTGGGGTTTCAGAACTTTCTAGTAAGATGTCTCCTAAGGATTCAGGAGCCCTTGCTTTTCCTGCGATCTCTTATTGGTCTTTATGAGCAGTCTGGCTCTGTACTTGCTGGAATACAGTTGAATTGGTTTGTTAAGGAAAGACTCAAGAGATACCCTACGATGACACTCCGTTGAAGCAATTCTTCTGAGTTATGAGCTGAATCCTTCAATTCTCAACGTAATTCTCTCTCTTCTCTTTTAATCCCTGGGTCTGAGGTGAGCAGAATGAGAAGAGAGAAAGTGGTGTTTTACACAAAGTGGTAAATAGTTGCTAGTCATCATTTCAGTCCTCTCTGGTTTAAAGATGTCGACCTCTTCATACTGTCATAGGGGCCACTGCAGCACTGAAGTCAGTGATGGGGTGAGAAATAATGGGGGCCTGGGAGGTCAGGGAAGGTGAGTAATAGGTTGGTAATGGAGTGAACATAGATAATAAGAAGGTCAAGTGCCTCTGTGTGTGTTTGTGTGTGTGTGTGTGTGTGTGTGTGTGTGTGTGTGTGTGATGAAGGCAGTCAGAAAAAAACATCCAAACAACCATTGACAACCCAAGACTTCACATGCTCCTGATTCTGCTGACAGGAACCTGCTGGCTTCATGGGTGTTTGTTCCCATGTAGCTGAGGCAAACTCAAGCATTCCTTGATTTGGAAAATATTAAGAAACTGGTTGACAAAATGGCTGCATCACCCAACAGTCCTGGCCTTAATGTGAAAAGTCATCAAGGCCCATGTTGGCTGGCAGGGCTGTGGGAGTAGCTGCTGGTAAGCAGAAGGGACCTGGCAGTACAGGGCATTGTCAGGGTAGCAGGGTGGGTCGGCAGTGTGCAGGCAAGCTGAATTTCCAGGAAGGAAGGCTGCCCTGCCCTCTACTCCTCAGGCTGCAGCAAGGTTGCCTTGTTGTCTCAAGCCAGAGAAGGACCTCTCACAAGAATTCTATTGTCTGACCTTCAGCAAACATGTTCTTTATGGGGACAATGAAGACAGCAGCAGCCAAGGACTCAGGGTGGAAGCAGGAAGTCCTTGAATGCTCTAAGAACTAACTTACCACAGGGATTTTGGATGAGGGTTCAGGAAGCTACACTACAGGAAAGGCTGAGCCTGGGAGAAGTGGCAAACCCAAGTCTGTCCTGTTAAGTGCCCAACCTCATGTCCTTGCAGGCTATGATTCCTGGCCATAACACTGGGGTGTCCAGCCATACGCCCTTGCAGAGTATGCTTCCTGACCATAGAGCTTGAATGAAAACAACAACAACAAAACCCAAACAAACAAACAAAAAATAAATTGAAAAGAAAAGAAAGGATTGCTCCTGGGTATGGTGGAGAAGAAAGTTTATTGTAGAAAAATGGGAAAGGGTAAATAGAGGCAACCACAGGGGCATCTGGGAGAGACCAGTGACCAGACTGAGCTTGGTGATGTGGGGAGATGGGGAGGGGAGAAAAGAGAGAGAGGGAACCCGGTGCAGCAGCCAGGAGGGGCAGGGTAACCAAGATGTCTGGATTCTATAGGGAAGAACCTCTGGATGAAGGGCAGCCCAATACATGGGCTGGAGACTCAGGGTAGAGGGTGGAGTATGTCAACCATATTCTATAACAGGCAAGTGACTGGGGGATGTTGGGAGAACCTGGAGGCCAGGTCTATGGCCTTGCTATGTTCAGTGTTGAATATGTGACTATGTTAAACCATTTGTCCCAGGTTTGAAACATAACACAACCGGGAGTGTCCAGCCTTCTCTTCCATTCTGAAGAACGACATACACCAGGCAGAGCTGCTCACTCTTCCTAGAACAAAGCTCATGCCACCATCCCAGCTCCTCTCTAGGGTGTCACATCCCCATGTATGGCATTCCCTTCCCCGCATGATCAAATGCCATTGTTTTGAGAAGCCTTCTTTGATTATGCTGGGCAGTGACATGTGTCTGCTTTATTTTGAGATCATACTTGCTCACTGGCACATTAACTTACATTTCTTAGGTACTCAGCAAATATGTGTCAACAAAAGAAAAGTTTTGATGAGCTTTAACTGCTATTTTTGGTAAAGGTTATCATTAAAAATTAAATATGGCCAAATGGTAAATGTTCATGGATGAGATTAACCGGATCTTTTGTTGGAACCTGTGTTTTAATTTTCATGGCTGTCCTTCCTTCATAGGTATGGTCACTGTACCTATTTGAACCTGCAGACAAATGACATGGGAGAGGAATGCTCTGTCATTGTTTGTGAATGTACCTTCCGTTCTCTAGATCCCTATCTATCAGCAAGGAGCTTGGGGACAGTTGCATTTAGACTTGCTATGGGTACAGGCCGGGAACATTTACTAGGATCTTGAAGTATTTGCATTTTAAAAGGGTCACAAGTAAAGTCAGGTGTCTCTACTGGTGCAACTTTTCCTGGAGAATGAAATGGAGTTTTAAAGAAAAAGACGCTGAGCTCTCTAGAGCCCTAAGAACAAAGGGCCCAAAGATCCTTTGTCCAGCTTCCTTAGAGAAGCCCCGTTCAGCCTTGCAGGAAGATGTCGCTCCCTCATCAAAATCTAAGTAACAGGAGATAGGAGGGGGGTGGAATGTAAACATATTGCTAAACCAGAGAAGCCAATCTGCTAGGCTGCATGCCACGCCATATGCTTCTCACAGGATGACACAAGTCCTGGTAGACACACAATAAGACAGAAAAGCGTCAGTGAGTGGCCATGGGTGGGTGGAGGGGGGATACGAGGCTTGAGAAAGGGGCAGGAAAGCCATTCTAGATGACAGTACAGTGGCTGATATTCCATACACACTTGTCAAGATCTACAGAGTATACAACACAAAGAACCAATCCAAAGGTGAAAAATGGACTTTAGTCAGGAAGTATGGTAACTGTAGCAAATGTGTGGTGTAAATGCTGATAAGAGGCGATAATATATGAAGGGAAAGAGATCATAGGGAATTCTATAGCTTTTGATACCTGACCTCCTCAAAAAGAAAAGCACTTTTATATAATATTTTATTTATATACAAAAAACTCCTTCAATCGTGACTAACATTTATATTTATTTTATATATTTATGGCATGTGGCACACACAAGTACTGTCCTAAGCTCTTCGCACAATTACCACACCTCAGTCAAGCCTGGGACACAAGCATTGTCACTGATTTTCCCCTATAGACAGGGCAGTGAGTCAGCAAGGACACAAACTTCCCCAGACTCACATCACAGCAGTGGGGGCCCGATGTGGTCCCAGGCAAGTCAGAAAGCACTCTGTTATTTAGACAGACACCTGAGACAATATATGAAGAGAATTTTGGTCTCCCTCAGAGCCATGCCCTCTTGGGTCACAGTCTGCTGGCCCTGCTTCTTTGAGTCTACACAATCATGACAGGAACACACAGTACGGAAAAATCTCTCACTTCATGGTCAAAGAGCAAAAGAATATGGAAGGGACAGGGTTGTACAGGGTGGACATACCTCAGTTACAGACGTTCCTCTCAAAAGGCACCACCTCTCAGAGTTCTGTTATCTCTCCCTAGCACCATCATGGAGACTAAGCCTTTCACACGGGCATTTCTGGTACATTTAAGATACAAGCTATAGCATATTCGAATATGTACTACATCCCCCTAATCCTTCTTATTCTTGGACCCAAACGGACTAAGCCATTTAGAATTGCTACAGGCTAGGACAGGAAGTGACCCTCCTCTGTACTCTTGTGACCTCTAGCCCTTCACCTCTGAAGACATACAATTTGCACATGTTAAGTCATTACCAAAGAAAGTTTGTGCGAATTCTACTGAATCCTGGACTTCACTCAGCTCCCAAAGCATGGCTACGATCAGGCTGTGGTGAGCTCTGGCCAGCTCTGGCCACATCATTGCTGCTGCCACTTCCACTTTCTTCTCTGATCACTAGGTCTGCCATCTTACTTGTTTTCAGCCCAGGCTTCCACTCACTTCACTTGTTTCTCACTTTCAGAAGTGTACACACTCTTGGTTCAATGCCTTTCCTCTGTTCTCACTCGCCATACTTTCTCCAAACTCAATCTGAAGACATTCTCACTTCTGGGATGGGAATCTAATCCAAGCCACAGATGGGAACTCTGAGAAAAAACAAGAGGGTTCACTCATTCTGTATCTTGAAGATGACTTCCCTCCAGTGAGAATGAAGAAAGGGTGGCACTATTCTGTGTCCCTTGGCCACATTATCTGTGTTATACCATGGGACCGAAGGCATGGACCACCATCATCCCCCATTTATTGTGATTTCTTTGATCAGAATCATCACACTGGTGAGTGAATTGGTGTGGGCTCCATTCTTAACAAGAGAGTCCTTGGGAAGCTTTGCCTCTGCAGGGACCCTAGTGTTAGCAAGGTGCAGTCCCCTCCCCTTGAGCATCACAGAGTTGGTGGAAGAGTAGAAGATGCTCTTGCATCTCTAAGCAGCTCCCCCTCTTTTCCTTCCTCCCCTTCCTGGACTATTTCCAGCGAGGGCTTTCCAAGTTCCCACTTCTCTGCACTCTAACTCTTAGTCTTTTATCCAGTCTCAACAGAAAGGCCAAGGTCTCCAAAGAACCACTTTAGTTCTCCTGATAGGTTACACAGCTGCCTACAAGTCCTCAGAGGGTGCTGACCGCTCCCCAGAAAAGCATTCATTACACTTAGAGGTAAGGAATCAGGTCACAGTTTGGCTTTCCCAGTCTATGAGCTTTAAGGGGCAAGAAAGGCATTATCTTTTCAATCCTTCATTGCAGCACCTGGAATAGAGAAATACTGAAAAATCTGACATTTGCTAAATGAATGAACGATCTTCAGAGGAGCACTCTAACGGGAGAGAAAGGGGTGGGGATTCCATGCCTAGGCCAGAACCATCAGGTAGGGCAGCAGAAATAGCCCATGCTGATTGTTACATTCTGCTCTCCATGACTGTGATAAATAAAGAAGAATTTCTCTAGACTTAGACTGGGGCTGTCCAAAACTTGAGCCTTCAGTGGAGCAAAGCACTTTCCCTCAGGTTCATAATAGTCTATGCTAATACAGTTGGGGGACATTTGGACCAGAATGAGGGGTAGGGAGGAGGAAGATGGGGTTCAAGCACTTACTCCCTGCTGAAGCACTTCCTTATGGATGCTCTGAGTCACAGTCAATGACCAATTGAGCCACTAGCAGGCACATTAGAGAGGGTTGTCAAGGACTCATATTACGTAGGATTAATATTAGGCATCTTTGCTCAGCTCAGTGAAAGGCTTCAAGTGTCCTTGGAATTTCAGCGACCTTTCTCTATCAATGAAGACATTGTTCTCTTGGCCCCATGGCTTAATTCATAGGAAATGCAGCACACTTCTCATCGGCACTGCTCACCACATCTGGGGTGGGGTCCCAGGGTCTGGAAGCACTGAGCTCAGGCCTTCAACACATTGTCTCTTCCCTGCACAAAACCTCCTAGGCTTTGGGAGCTCCTGATTGTGATTTCCTGAATCTCTCTGCAATCTTTTCAGTGGTCTTAGCTGAGAATTAGGAGGCAATTGCACAGGTTTTAGGAGCCTAGCAGGTCTTAAACCTGTCACCAGGAGCACTCCTCTGATTCCACTGTGTGAAGCTTCTGATTCAAACCCACCTAGACTGTGAGTGACAAGAAGAAGACCTGCAACCCAGACACGCCATTTTCATTTAGCGAGAGCACATGCCTCTAGTAGGCTGTTGACATATTTGTTTCTAAGTCTTCTCCATGACTGGAAGAGCTTGCTGTTTTTCTGCCTTTAATTCACAGATGACAGACTTGCTTGAGGCACACAGCAGTTAGAGGAATTGCTGGGATTCGAATGCAGGCCTGCTTGATAGCAATCATGGGCTTGGTGGGTGGTGATGTCTACAGAATACCCAAGTGTGTTACACAGCTATCTAGGGTTTTTGGTTTTTTTGGTATGTGGGCCTCATCCTGACCTTGAGATGTAGACTGGAGCTAAGATGGACAGCTATGTGCTTTTTGGTTTTGTTTTTCTTTTGACAGTATGGCCACCAAAGTAGAGAGGTGGGAAAAACTAAAATTCTGCAGATGTGAGAGAGGATCACATAGATTGGCTGTGGAAGGAGAGACAACAGAGCCTATGGAAGAAACCAGGGATGAGTCTTGAGGTCAAGAAAGACAATGGTGGGAAATGCTGTGTTTGGAGGACCCAGTGAGGCTGGGCAATAATCCTTTGGTAGACTAAAGTTCACCCAGGCTCCTGATCTTTCAGCCTGTCTGTAACCTCCATATAAATCCTCTGTTAGCAGAAATCTTGCTAAGTCAGTTTCATAGGAACTCTCATCAATGCCTCCATTTCTGATCACCTTTAAAATCTTACCAGTTTCTCTCCCCAGAATCAGTTATCTGGCTACACATAATATTCAGTTAGCCACATTCTCCCTTCGTGCATAGTATTTATTCTTTTTTTTCTCTTTTTTTTCCTTCTTTATTTTGTATTTATCAAAAAAACAGTAAAAAGAATTTAAAATGCGGAAGAGTTAACAATAACTATAAAGAGGATAAGAATCATAAGCATGGCTTATCAAGGGTGGTAATGCAAATAAGATTGCTACACATATATTTACTTTGTGTTCAGCTTTCCCTCTGAATTTTTTTTTCCATCCCTGTATATCCTTATTCAAGGTCCCTTCTCCCTCCCTGCATAGTATTTATTCTTAGTGACTCTCCAGTCACCAACTCTCACTTTGCTCCTCAGGTACGATCCCTGCCCAGCCTTGCTATATTTAGAGTAGAGTTCTTCTGTGCCCTCCATGGTAAAATCTTGCTCTATTAGCCAGCAGTATACTCTTGGAAATGAAGCACCATCAAATGTACTTTTTAAATAAGACTTCCATCAGTACTGAACTGCCAAGAGTTGGGGTGCTAGGGGAAAGTAATGGACTTTGAGTATCTCCATGGAGGGATCATTTGGATGGGAACAAGAGCTGTTGTGGAACAATCTGTACACTGGGCAGCTACAGAAGCACTGGCAAGAGAACAAGGAAGCAGAAGCAACATTGCCTCTATTCCCTCATCTCCTGGACCATTTATTGTATTCAGGATGCTTGGGGGCAGCAGAGGAGTTGGGTGATTTGACTTCCTTAGAACTTTAAAGAACCAGCTGTTGGCTTTTCCTGGAAGGAAGTCCATTTGCAAGAGAGAAAGAGAGAGAGGAAGGAAGGGAGGGAGGGAGGAAGAGAGAGAAAATGTGAACAGCCTTTTATCAAGATCCACCTTGCTCCTATGACCTTATTGATGCTCTCCCAGGAGGGGGTACCTAGGAATCTTGGGGTGCTCAGTCCTCCTACAGAAACTTTCTCTAGATTGGGTGGAAGGGAAAGGCGTGGTTCCTGTCTACCTTCTTCCTACAGGCACTGCCTCTCCACATTCAGCCCTGGCTTCCTGCTGCACTGATCTGGGACTGTAATAGAGCCGGTCTTATTTTATTTTTTATTAAGTTCATGAACTTTAGAGGAAGGAACCTGGAAAAAATGGTCTCATTACCTCAGGAATGAAGGCGCATGCTTCTTTTAATGCCAGAGGTTGGCGTGGCCTTGCTTGTTATAGCTACAAATAATCCGGGTGGAAAATTGCAACCGAGTGGCAAGACACAAACAGGATGGCTGCTTAGGGTGAAGCAGGTGGGCTGGGGGTACCGGAGGTCAGTGCAGGGTCATTGTAAAAGAGGTAAGCTCCTGGGCAGAGGCTTGGTGAAGTCAAACAGCTAGACGTGGTACAGGCTCATTCTCAAAGACTCTAAGATACTTTCCCAGAGGCCGAGATAGTGACAAGTGTTTGGATTCCAGAATATTTGATTCAAATTCCAATGCTGCTGTTTACAAACTAATTGTCCATAACTTTCCCAGACTGCTAATTCATCGGTTTCCATATCTCTAGAATGTAGAAAATGGTCTACTTGTCTGGATTGAGAGGGCAGATGGGAATCCAGGGGAGGGACCTGCAGCAGTCTGGAAAATCGCATTCTCTAAGAAAAAGTCTCCTTGCATGACCCAGCGTAGCAGCTCACACAGTTTAATTGTTAACTGATCAGCATGCTGGTCAGGGGCTGGAATCTACCTCCTCTGCATAGAGCTTGGGAGCAGGGCTAGACTCAGGGTCCCAGCTAGCCCTGCCTTTGCCAGACTTTCTAAAGATGAGCTTCTCCTGGGGGCCCCTATTAAATGATGAGTTTCTGGCTTCCTCCTAGTTTCCCTAAATAAACAGCACACAGGGGTTCTTCATCTCAAACAAAAGCCACAGAGAAGTCTTATCATCACAGAGTTTGAGGAAACACTGGTTAATTATTGCTGTAACATCTAATGGTTAGCCAGAACAAGCCAGGTTTATTTATTAATTTAGTTTTTCCTTTTCAAAGAATATTCTACAGAGAAGAGATCAGAGACCTCAGTTCGCTTTTTAAAAGTCTCTTAATTGACTAATATCTGGGAAGTAGATGGGTCGTGGTTCTGGAAGGAAGGGCTTCTGCTCCTGTCTATCACTGTCCTCTGTTCTCCACTCCTATGGGAACGTTTGCTACACTGCTCCCCTCTGGCAGGCAGGACTCATTCGTCTGGAATCAGTTCCAGAGCCTTCAGGGGTTTTTGTTTTATTTTCCCATCCATGTTTCCTTTGCACCTTTGTGACACATCGTCATAAAGCAATCATAAGGATGATATTACGTGCTTGTTTTGTGTTTCAGGTCTATGTGTACAGGAGTCAAGAGAAGCCACGAAGCACACACTTTGTACTCTCTTTGCAGGGATCAAATACTGATAGGAAGCTAGAAGAAGCTGGGAAGCCCAATAGGCAGAGACTGGCAGTTATGGAAGCCTCAGAACATTTTCTTCCCATAGCAAGTCATTCTTTATATTTATTTATTTGCTTTTACATGTGAGTGGTGTGTGTATCCATACATGTTTACCTGTGTGTGGGCGCACCCGTGCGGGGTGCACATGAATGTGCTTGTGGGGCTTCCTCAGTTGCACCCCACTTTACATAATGAAGCAGGGGTCTTGTTGAAGTTGGAGCCTGCCATTTCGGCTAGTGTGGCCAGCCAGCTTGCTTCAGAGAGTCCCACACACTGGGATTACATGCAAATTACTACACCCACCTGGCCTTTATGTGGGTTCCAGGCATCTCAACCTGATTCTCATTCTTGCATGGAAAGACATAATGTGCTGACCCATCTTCCTGACCCCTCAAATCATTCTTAATGGCATAGTCATCTTTTTTTAATGACTGTGAAGTCCTTGAAATATCTTCAGCATTCCATGTGTCTCTTCATTAAACTTTGTGTGGAAGGCCAGAAGCAGGATGGTTCTGGTTCTGAACATTTTATCACTAAACTGAAAGGAGCCTCGCTTAGATCTGGTGCCCAGCATTCAGCAAGTTTATAGAGTGTGATGTACCCCTCGTCATTTCAGATGCTTCTGCAAACAGGCCTCTTCCACCTGCTTCCCCAGGGCCTTTGGGTGAGTCACGTACATTTTCTTAGTTTTAGCGTTCCACACATAAAACAAAGAGTTGTGTCTTGTTTCTATTCTTCCAGAGTAAAAAGTAAGAACACTGCAGATTTTAAAGCATTCTAGATAGATGGATCATTTAGGCCATTTATGAAGGAAACAGATGTCAATTCCAGAGATCATGGGGGAAATGAAAATATTGTCTTGAGAATTGATTTGGCAGAAGATCATGTCAGAATCTCATGAAACAAAACAAAACTTTAGTTTCTCTGTGACTAAACTGGCAAACTTTATAAAGTGAGGTGTTATTGTGCTATATTAGATTTCTATCACTATATGGAACCTGAGAGATAATTAACCTACAATAGGAAATACTTACGTTGGGTCACAGTTTTGGAGGTTTTAGTCTATAATCAGTGGGACCCACAGCTTTGCACCTGTGACAGCCATCACACCATAGTGGAAACCTCTAGCAGAGCAAAACTGCTCACTTCATCATCCAGGAAACAAATCAGAATGGGGGCAGGGCAGTGTCATAAGGGCTTCTCATTAGGGCCGCGTCTTACAAGTTATACGCTCCTAAGAGCACCACTCGGGAGAGACTGAATGATATTGGGGGATATTTGACAAACCACAGAATCTGTGTTTTTATGAAAATGAAGGTCAGGAACAGGAGCCACCTCCTCTGTGGGAGTTGACTTGCATGGTTATTATCGGGAGTAACCTAGGGTTTCTTGGGCCACTTAAGTTAATATATGTTCCTATTTCCATAGTTCCACTCTTTGTGATGAGTTAAAGCAATGGGCTCACTCAGCTTCCTTGTTTAACCACAGGAGATAAAAGGTAAACACCTGTGTTTTCCATATGTTGCCTTATTTCTCAGGTTCCATGGATGCCCTATTTTCCTCTGTGCAAATGCACGAAGGAGATCTTTGGAAGCTAGAAGTCCTTGTCACAAGACCAAGAGCATCTCTTTGCTGCTCCTGCTGTTTTTGCTCTTGTGCACGATCACAAAAACTTATAGTTCTGCAATCTATTTTTCAGAAGATAACATTAGAGGGTCCTGAGATTTAAATCTTCTTCAGAGAGTGCCCCAAACTGGTCTTTGGTTATCTTTTTGCTAGTTATAATTATGAGAGAGGTGATGTACTAGGCTTTCTTTTGGACCACCAACCAGCTCGCAAATCATGATATAAAGACTTAGTTATAAATGCTTGGATTTTTTTTTTTAATCTCAGGTTACTTTTATTTATTGATTGAGTCAAGGTGCTAGGATTACAGGTCTCTGTCACCACACCCAGTTTATCTGAGATCTTAAAATCAGTCTTGAAAAAAATACATTTTCATGCCAACTTAAACTAAAATTTCTAAATTTTCTTACTTTTTATTTATTTAATTTTTTAAAGAAGGAAGGGTTTATTTTATCTTAAAGTTCGGAGAATGTAGTTACTTATGGTAGGGATGGGGTGTTGGCAGGAACGAGCAGCAGCTGGAGATAGTGTGTCCACAGTCAGGAAGCAGAGTGTTCACTGCTTAGATTCTGCTTGCTTCCTTTTTTTAAATTGTCTTTATTTATTTATTTATTCATTTATTTTATTATTATGAACAAAGAAGTCACACTTTCTATCCTGTATATCCTTATTCAAGGTCCTTTCTCCCTCCCAACACATCAAGTCATTCTCTCTTCTCCACAACTGCCCCCCCCCCCTTTTTGATAGTTCTTGTAACTTGTTTCTCTTCATGTACATTTTGCTTCAGGACTTTTTACCTTTCTTTCCTTCTTTTTTTCCTTGCATGTCCTACTTTTCTGTGTCTCCTGGCTGGCGGATGCCTGGCTTATGACCCTGGGTGTGTTCTTCTTTTTCTCCTTCATTTTTTTTCCCCTTCTTCTCTCTCTTGGGTCTAGATTTTTTTCTCCTATTCACTCTCTCTGCCTGCCGTCCCTGCCTATCTTTTTTTTTTGCCTACACATTGGATGTTAAACTCTTTATTAGACAATCAGGTGTCCCAGGCAGGCAAGGAGAAACAAATGTAGCAGCACATCTTTACATTGTTAAACAAATAAAAAACAAATACAGCCCAAACAGATGTAACACATCTTTCCACAGTGAAAGCAATATTCTGCAGCATAAACAAGTGTAAACACATCTTTACATAGTTAAAAGAATATTCTATAACAAGGTAATATTGATTTCTAGGTCTCTTCAGTCCCTTCTGGTAGCAGAAACCATAATTGCTTGTTATCGTGTGGTTCTAGAAATTGTTGTTGAACAAGCAGTCTGGATTCTTCTTCCTTCTATTTGGGTACATCTTTTTGGTTCATCTAGTTAGAAAAATTTGACAACTTCAATTTATATCAGATAACATTTCACAAAGGGGATATGAATGGCAATCTTCATCATAATGCTCCATACATATTATCATAATAATCCATTTAGAGATTAAAAAGCCATCTGTGTGACATCATTGAGAAGATGGGTTTATAAAGTAGATGATATCTCAAGAATACACTGCTCAATATTTAAAAAACAAGGAACTAGATCAGTGGTTCTTAACCTGTGGGTCAGGACCCCTCTGGGAGTCAAACAACTCTTTCACAGGGGTCACAGATCAGATATTTACACTACAGATTGATACAGCAGTATCAAAATTACACTTATGAAGTAGAAATGAAAATGATGTTATGACTAGAGTTACTACAGCATTTGGAACTGTATTAAAGGGTCTCAGCATTTGGAAGGTTAAGAATCACTGAACTACATGGTCATATAACAGGTAGATCTTAAAGTAATTTTTAGTTTAAAAGGAAGAGCATTAAAAAGTTTACTGAGTAATATAATTTATGGAAATCTTAAAGTACAAGGCAAGACATGTCTCCTGGTGCAATAGTGGCACATACATGGAATAACTAACTACTTTCTGATTGGATCTAAGGCCTACTTCACAAGATAAAACCCAAATCTGGGACAATTATTAGGCCTAGAACATATATTTAGACAGGTTATAGGCCCTAGAGGAGAATTATTGCGGTAAAAACCTGCCGTGAGGTATGTTTTAAGTGAGGTTTATTTTGTTAGAATCACTTATAAAATAGAGAAGGTTTTAGCAACACACCACGCCACCTATCGGGAGCTCCACCGCTGTGAACCGGAAGCCCCGCCCCTTCCCAAGAGCCCTGCTCGAGAGAACGCGCCTTCTTCCTGTCTCTCTCTAGGTGTTGTCCGAATCCCATTCTCGGTGGCCATGCCCCTGTCAGCTTCTGCGCTGTGCTGCAACCCGCACACATGTACAGTTCCTGATTTCCCACTACAGAGAATCAGCTACCATTAGTCTACTAAAGAGAGATAATATTAAACTTGTTTCTTCTGAATTGTTACTGTACATAAAGACTAGTGTACTTTTAATCTCCAACAGAGAAATTTCTATATTTGAGTAGATAGTGATTAGCAAAGACTCTCAAGTGGCCAAAGTGCAGTGACTAAGAAATTGTAGAGTGCTCAGCCCTCAACAGGATATCTCTATCACATCCTCTCTTGCCAGAGGTCATGGGTTATTTCAGAAAAGCCAGAGGCATGGATGACAGGAAGGAGACTGTCTTCTTGATACAGCAAGGCAATCTCATGGTGAACTCACAGTGGTTCTGATAGTGTACACAAGACCTGTGCAAGTCCAAGCCAGACCACATCCAAGCTCGTGGAGGGGAGCTGGGCATGAAGTTTCACTCCAGATGAGAAATTATTGAATGCTGACAGTTACTAGGAGACAGACAGTTTTCTCTGAATATACCACGTTTAAGTACGACCATGCTCCAGTGGAAAGCCACTGGGATATGTGAGAAGTATAGATTGGTATTGATGGGAAAAAACAAAACAACCCCCCCAACAACCTCAAAATACAAATTTGAGTGGATAAGGAACGGGGAGGAGAATGGATCTGGGAAGAGTTCAGAGTGTGTAAATGTGATCAGAACATGTTGTTTGAAATCCTCAAAGGACTATTAGAAATTCATAAAAGAATCAGCTACAGATTTAACAATGATATAAATCCTTATTTAATTTTTTAAAATATTTTTTTAAAAGATTCTATTTATTCATTATGTAATACAACATTCTGCCTCCATGTATCCCTGTACACCAGAAGAGGGTACCAGATCTCATTGTAGATGGCTGCGAGCCACCATGTGGTTGCTGGGAACTGAACTCAGGACCTCTGGAAGATTAGCCAGTGCTCTTACCCTCTGAGCCATCTCTCTTTAATTTTTACACATTGGAATGAAAGCCCAGTTGAGAAAAAGAGGATTGGACGTGGAGAATGCAGATAGGTGGGATATATAAACAATGGGGCCTAATACATAGTGTCCCATGAGCTAGGGAGAATGAGTGCAGAGATCACTTGGGATGTGTGGTGTGGGAAGAACCAATGTCACATTACTAGAGAAAAACATCCCAAGTGCTTTCCCCACATTAGTGACATAGCACTATATTTTTTTCTGCTGAAGAACAGTGTCTAGGAGGAAAGAGAACAGGATAACGAGAGGGTCATGCAATGTGTCTGAAAAGCAACACCTGATGACCTTGGGGAGTGTTTGGGAACAGAGAGGGAAAATTATGTCACCTACTATTTTGGTTACCCTGAAACTTGCCTGATTTTAAGACTCAAAATTCTGATGATTGATAAATCACGGGACATAATCACTATCAAGACTGAAGAGATCTGGTAGGAAGAGAGGAAGTAAACAGACTTACTGCACCTCCGGAGGGCAGAATTCAGACCCCCGGAAGAGAAAAGTTAAGTGGAAAAGAACAGCTGTCTACATACGCATGTGCACATCTTTCTAATACCCAGCGATGGGCCAATGGCATGCTGCTTTTGAGGATACTGTTGGTCACCACCACTTAGTGGTACACAATATCATTAGCTAGTCACTTTATTGTATTTAATTTGTAAAAAAAACAAAATTTGAAAGGTCAGATAGTTAGAGCTTTGGATCCATGGCTGTCTGACTCCAAAGAGCCCATGCTTGTAAGCAGGGCTTTTCCAGACGCTCTTACACAACCTGCCAACTTCAAGAAAGTAAAATTAAGTGCTATGTTGCATGATGCAGACAAACAGCACTTACAAGTTCAGAGGTGAGGAATTTCCATAGAAGCCGGACTAGTCAGAGAGGAATCTGACTTGATGATGAAAATAGTTGCGTCTCCCAAGTCCAACAGCAGATAGGATCCTAAGAGTTTGTTTGTGGCTGGAAATCTCAATAACACTAGATAAGAAAAGAGCTCTCTGAAGGGCTTTACAATGTGCCAACTACAACAGCCCATGCAGTCCTCTTACTGAAGGGCTTTGAAAAGCAGATGTAGTTTCTGTTGCTGGAGGCAGGATGGGTAACGGAGATATCGCCGGGTTATGCAGCAATAGCTTCTACTTTTTTTTTTTTCCTATGTGAATACTGTGTAGTACGCATGGTATAGAGTTCTCCTTTCTCACAGGAATAGAGAAGCTGTTCAACACACACTTGACCAACAAATAAGCTTAGTTTTCTGCTGCAGCCTTAGGACTGGAGACCCTTTACCATTCTCTATGGCAGGTTTTACTATGCATGCTGAAGAAACACTGATGTCGCTGCTTACTTACTTACTTACTGCTGCTGACGTACTCTATGTGCATCTATCATAAAGATGGCAAGTGGGAGAATCTATGGATGTGTGTTTCTTTCAGCTGCCCCATTAAACCAGGTCTATTGTTTTGTTGCAGATTGTATAAAGCCCAATTATTGCTATTTTTTTCTGTGCTGGTGATTGAACCCAGCACTTTGTGCCACTAAACAAGTTACTGAACCATATGCTCAGTCAATTTTGTGATGTTTTAACAGCATTAATAATTAGATTTCGGGGCTGGAGAGATGGCTCAGTGGTTAAGAGCACCGTCTGCTCTTCCAGAGGACCCGGGTTCGATTCCCAGCACCCACATGGCAGCTAACAACTGTCTGTAGTTCCAGTTCCAGGCAAACACCAAGGCAAATAAACAAATAAATAAATAAAGTTTTTAAAAATAAATAAAAAAAAAATAATTAGATTTCTTCTATTGGTTTTCAAGTGATTTTCTTACTGGTAAGGATATTTAAAAATCAAAACACTGATCTTTATTTTTCTGCTTAATTTTTTGATAGAGATATTTTCTTTTTTCTGTATATTTATTATTATTATGATTATGAACAAAGAAGTCACGCTTTCTATCCCTGTATATCATTATTTAAGGTCCCTTCTCCCTCCCGCCACATCAGGTCATTTTTTCTTCTCCACAACTCCCCATCCCCTCCCTGGGCAGGCAGCAGACAGTCCCATGGTCCCACTGACCCAATATTGCTTAGTTCAGTCTCCACTCCTGGCAGATCCAGTTTTGTCCCCCCTCCCTCAAGAGTGAGTCAGGTGTTCTTTTAGATGGAGTGGGATCGGAAGATAGAGATATTTTCAACGTGATTCTGTCATCTACAACAATGTCCAAAGCTCACCTTCCGACAAGGCTTGCTAATGATCATGTTTTCTAGGCCTCTTGGTGAAGATGCTACTTTACAGACTGTGCATAGACCAAAGTCCTTACACCATTACTGTTTTCTGTATATTGACCTTCTACTGAAGAAGAGAGCGTTCCATAGTCATGGGTTGGGTGAGTGAATGAACTGGATAGGAAGTTGTTAACTGATTAGTTTGTTCAGTGGTTAGAGAGTAAAAGTAAGGAGCAATGGCAGCTTCATCCATCATCTTGATTCATTCATTACACCCTTTTTTTGTTATATGGAGATCTAATCAACTAAAATGTGCCCAGGTGATACTATCTTTTTGCTAATCTTTCCCTCTCTCATGGACATTTGCAGAATTTGTCAAATTTTTGAACACAAGAGTCTGGGAGCATCTGTAATCCAAAAAGCCTATGTTCCTGGAGGTACCACAATACCAGGTCAATGTGTGGAGTGGATGGAGCAACCTCCTATTCCAACTTCTCATTCCAAAAACACATTTAATATATTGTCCTCGGATAGAGGATGTATCAGATATTAAACTGATAAGAACAGATACTACACTTGATCTTATCCAAAAGGCCAAGAAGCAATGAAAAATGTTCTTAAGTTGTGCAGCAATTAGTGACATGTTAATTTGTTCAGAGTTTCCTAAATTTATTATTATTTGCTTAATTTTTTTTAAAAAACTGTCTTTAAAACAATTCATTTATTTTTATTTTATGTGTGTGTGCATTTGCCTGCATGTATGTGTGTGTACAATGTCTGCAAAAGCCTGTAGTAGCCAGAGGATGGCTGCAGATCCCCTGGAATTGGAGTTACATATGGCTGTGAGCTGCCATGTGTGGCCGGGAACCTGACTTGGCTTTTCTGCTAGAGCAGGAAGTTCTCTTAACTGTCAAGCATCTCTCCAGCCCCTTACCATGGACTTTTAAATATATCTCTTGTCTTAGGGTATTTTTCAAATTCTTAAATTATTTAAAAATCCTTCAAAAATGGTTCTGATATCTCAACTCAGGAACAAATTTTACTTGGATTAGCTCAATTCAGTAACTTAGATCCACTAGCTAAGAATTAAATTTAAATGAAAGAAGAAAAAAAGAATTCATTTATTTAATCATCCATCCATTTATCTAGTTCATTCAGTTACTGCCTGTAGGGAGCCGGGAGCCCAGTCAAGCAGGCAAGATGGCACCGGTTTCCGGTACCAAGACGTGGCCGAGGTGATAAACAACATATCTGCGCACGTCCCCCGGTAAGTTTCCACTCTGTGAGCCAAGCCCTCTGACCCTGTGTCATATCAGGCGAGAGTCCACAACCAACCAAAAGGGGAGATGTAAGAGGCGAGGGCTTGAAAGTATAAAAGCCGGCTCCTGGCAAGGGGTCGGGGTCTTCCCATTTTCTAGAGCTCTATTAAACTTGCTGCAGAAGGATCCAAACTACATACTGCGTTCTTCTTCGCGGGCGAAGACAGGGCGCAAAACAACTGCCCTTGTTGAGCATGCACAGTTTGTCAGGTTTATCTCAGATAATGGCAATACAGCCATGAGTCGAGATAGGATGCACGGCACAATTCAATAGTTTATTAAATTATGTTGGAGATAGATAGAGCAGGCTACTTACAGGAGAACACAGAAGGACCTTCTGTAGAATTTGTGTCTTTTATGAGCTGGTCCTTGAACTGTAGCTTAATTGGTAGAGGAAACTTGGTTAGAGAGACTCATGGCTGAAGAGTGTTTTAGACAAGGGCATGAGGTTTACCTGGAACATTTACACTGAGGCAAATGAGCAACTGAGGCACAGTATTGATGGGCATCAACCTTTCTTCCCAAGACCCCAGTCAGGATCTCTTCAGTTGTGTGTCACTAACAGACTTCCATTTCTCCTCTACTTGAAATCTTCTGGGCTTACAAGGCAGCAAACTTAGAAACTTTCATAGAAGTATATCAGCACGAGATGAGGAATTGTATGGAAACAGAATTACCCCAGTCATTTGAAGAAACACACATTTCTATATAGCTGATGGGAAAGAAAGGGCAATTTTATAAAGTGGACTCGAAGGGAGTCCATACTGGTTAAGTCTTATTATAAGCACATGTCTTATATCATCAGACTAGTTAGTGCTGTGTGTGCTGTATCCAGTCACAAGCTGCTTGGAAAGCTAGGATTTATATTTATCCATGGCTGCACTGTCTGTAATCAAAAGCTCTAGCTTTACTCCCACAGCAGTTTTCATTTAAATAAAAATGCAATTAAGTCAAACACTGCATCCTGGCCAGTTCTGCTATTTGCAAAATCATCCATTCTCATTACTTGACTTCAGAAATCAGAGCCTCTCAGATGGAAGACTGTGGTCAAGTACATATCATCTATTTGTCTCTAGAACTTGTTTATTCCCTGGGTCCACCCATGATGATTTCGTATGGCCCAGCTAAACAAGTGTTTCTTCAGTTGGAGAGTCCCAACCACACACATCAGAACCACTCAATACAATAATAAAAATGAAGATTTCCCTAGACTCTTTAAGATTCTCAGCATCAAAATCTTTGGAATAAATTCCTGTGCATCTTCTTTTCCAACAGCATTGGATAGATCCACTTAGTATGTAAATCAATATTGACTACCACCTGCCAGTGTCCAGCTTGATTGAGATGCCTTTATTTCTCCTCCCAGGCCATGTCTTCAGGAACAATAGATTAGCACACCCATCATTTCTGGGTTGAAGTCCACATCAAGTTAACAAAAGATGTCATGGCATGGTGATGGGTAATGAAACAGGAGCTTTATTAGTATTTTTAAAAATCCAGTTTTCAATTGTTTTGTTAAATGAATATATGCATTTACTATGAAAATTTCCAAACACATGCACTGTAATGCAAATACAATTGTGACAATGGCAAGATATTCATATACAGCAATAGCATTAACCATGACTTCATGACCTTGTTTCCTCTGCTTCAACTTCTTCCACCCCTAATTCTGCCCAGTAGTCTGCTTCCAAAAGTCCCAGATTTCGTGTCATTTCACCCACAGGGGTATGGACAGTGTCTTAACTAGCCAGAGGATTATAATCACACCTAAAGAAATTCCTTCTCATTCCTTGACACCATGTGTGGATTCCTCCAATTATCACAGTGGTATGATGTTATTGTTGGTTTGTTCAAATTAAGAACTAAATGAGATCCACACATGTGGTATCTAGTTTTTGTGTTTCTTAAGGCTCCGGTGATCTGGAACAGGTTTTTCTCTCTACTGTCTTTTTAAAATTATATTTTCTTATTGTAGAAACCAGGCCACATGGAACATCTCACATTCTAAATTTCTCAGTTTGCTTCTTTGTGGTATGATTTCTATCTTCTCTCTACTCAAACGTATGCTCTGTCTTACTCAATTAAAGTGAACTTTAATTCAAAAGCTTTGAATAGATTCAAGGCCAAGTTTTGTTTTGATTTTTTTAGTATTTCCTTTCACCTTTGGCTTGGGAATTCATAGCACATAAAACATAATTGTCCCATTTTTAATGATGCTAACTGTCAAGGGTGCCATTGGCGACCATCTGATAAAGCTTCAGGTTAAAAGCCTCTTGACTTTTCATCTAGTGGTTTCACCTGTGGCTGGGTGAGCTAGTGAGTTGTTTCATCAAGGTTCAAAAATTGGCATGTCAAATACCAGTAGTTATCTCCTCCGTTTATTACCTGGAGTTCCTTAGCAAAAAGCCATTGTCTTTCCAAGCTGTGGACATCTGATTATCTTGAAACATATTTCACTGTGATGGGAAAAAGAAAAAAGAAAAAAAACCTCACATGCCTACTTGTTCCTAACTCCTGATTTCACAGCTGGTTTCTACTTAGAAGGAACAGGGAATCTTTATAGCGTCAGAATTGCTTTCCCTATTGAGTGTCATGAGTGGTGGATTCCATGTGTGGACAGCACATTGTAGACAGACTGGTCTTGATCCAAAGTCCCTTTATTATACCTTCAGTTGAGTTTGATTTTCTTCTTACTTCTGTAACTGGGACAGAAAGTCCTTTGAACTTCCTTGCTCCAGACTTTAATCACCACCAGTTTCCAGGAGGCACCCCAGGTTTCTCTGTGAGGAAGGGAATGTGTAAGCCATAGCTTAGGTGCTAGGTATGTGCACTGTCCTGCAGTTATAATTGCTTTGAAGCCATTTTCATGGGCAGAGCCACAGAATGCTTTCTAAACAAACATTGTCTTACATTTATTATTTCTGACCCCAATATAGCAACAAAGGTTTAATTTAATTTTGTTGAATTTATACTATTGCTTCTTTGCCTCTAAACTGAAGGTTGACTGATCGAATCAGTACCCAGCTTTTATATCCATAATACATTTCTATTCTCATCCTACTTTCGCTATCATCCCAATGTAATTTCTTGCGTGGGTGTAAAGGAGTGAAGTTTCAGCTGGCACACAGGTCACTGTCTGTCAGGTACTTATTAAACAATTAAAATGCAAATGGCCAATGCTTAAGTGCTGAATTTATATTATCTTCACTCCAGACCTATGTGATGAGTGCTATCATTAAACCCATGACACAGTTAGGAAAGCCATGCGACCATGAAGTTTAGGAACTGTCATAAGATCACAGACAGCAAATGCTGAAGCTAGATTTTAAACAGTAGCTGAGGCCAAGGGTCTTCGGCTCTCAGCTGCTAAGACATGCTTTCGAAATGACACCCACCTGCTCCAGGTTGTAGTAGCAAAAGAAGTTTGGAGCATCCAATGTTGTCCAAACTAATCTCCCCTCCCTGCTTTTCCCCTTCAGTGCTGATTTCCATGACTCCATTTTGTCCTTGTGTCTCACAATGAAGAGAAAGTCTTAAAAGGTGTTTTTAGGCATGCTGTAGTCACCCAGTAAACTCAGAAATGTCTGCTAACCCTGAACATCAGAAAGGTGTAGTATGTGTTTTGAGGAAACTGAGGTATTTCTGCCTGAATATAATCTTTGTGTTTGTAAGTCTCAGAGCACATTCTAACATGAAACTTCTGAATTACCAATCCTCAACTTCTTTAAATGAATAGAGGCTGGTGATTTAGTGGCAAGATCAGTGTGTGGAGGATTTGGACTACTTTTGCCTTAATTTTCATATACAGGAAGCTAGGAAAAAGTCTTCTTGAGGCACTGAATAGATTGTTGCAGTGAGCCTGGGGATTCTAGATCCAAACTACAGAAGGAGACTATTTATTCAAATCAAGCCAAGGCAGCATGGGGTAAATGATAATGGGGATACTTCTGTTAGCCAGATATTAGTCAGGAAAGAAGAGGGAGATACTGAGTTGTCTAGTTTAGGGGAGAAACAAAGAGCAAGAAGTTAAATCACAACATAGAATTAGGTGTGAGTGTGGAACAATGGGCAATTCTACACTAAGGTGTTTTGTGAAAAGAAAATATATATGAAAACCACATTTATGTAATACTCAGGGTGGAATTCCAAGAGGGCTATAGAAGTTTAAAGTCATGCGGCAGCATGTGTCATTTCAGATCTCCTGGAGTAGGGTATCCTTGTGGGCAAGATCATCTGGTAAGATTGAGGAGCATAGCAAAGACTGAGATGCATAGCTCTAAAGGGGAGTTAGCTTCTACTGGGCGAACATCAGTGAGGAAAAGGAGACCAAAATGAGCATGGCAGTTTCACATCTCTTCTCTCTTTTTTTATGGTGTGCCCTGAGGTGTATTATCTAAATGAAAAACCTTCCATAAGTCAGACCCATTGAATGAATAAACATGATTTCAGAATGAGTGATTTTTGCAGGCCATCATGAGGAGTTACCACAACAACAGCACACTCACTGCATGAGGCCATGGACTTCTTTTCTTCCTCACGATGACCTCATATTCAGTCACATCCAAAATAAACCACCAGAACGTCCATCCTTGACTCAGACTGCTGTCTAGTGCATGGCTTCTAAATTAAATGTCAAATACAACACTGAGTGTAATCTGGGAAAGAGGCATCATCCTATTTTATAGACTCCAGACCAATGACGTATGACAGTTGTCCATGGCCATGCAATTAGCAAATGCAGGCGCTGAATAATTATCTTAAGTATAGTGGCTTCAAATCTATGCAGCTCATTACTGAATATTCAACTGAAGTTTATGGACCGTTGGCTAACATGCAGGCTTCCCCACTCAACCCACCCAACTACCCTAGAGACACAGGGATTATCACCTCTACATTGGTGATTAGGAAGCTCAGGCTCAGAAAACTGCTGACTTTTCTTAAGATCGCACAGCAAGTAGCTTATGGAACTTGGACCAGTCTGTGTTCTGCATCATTGCAAAATAGTTAACAACCCATCCAGATGCTTACCTGCCATGCAAGGACTGTCTTTACGTTAGTGAGACCCGCTCTAGCCAAGGCTGATTATGTAATCTGAAAACCACTGAAGCTGTGTGTACACTGCATACATGAGTCAAAGTAGCTTTTGAACAGGTCTCTCTCACTGATACTCTCTCATTTTACTGAAATGCTTCTTATGGAATCCTTGATGAGAAAGCTCAAAACAGGCTCAAAATGACCCCATCCTCATTCCCAGGTACTAAAAAGATAAGTAACTAGCATTCTCAGAGTATAATCAGTTTCATAGACTATGTTGGATGTGGTGTCTCTGATAACTTCTCAAGATTATCTAAAAAAACATCAAACAAACAAACAAACAAAAAACCCCAAACCCAAGACAAAAAAAAAAAAAAAACCAACCAAAAAAAACAAAATCCAAAATCAAAAGATTGGCTTATTCTTTTCAGTTGTGAGGTGAAATGCAGGAAGAAAAAAGTGTCTTCCCTAGTTGGAGTAATTTGAAAAGCTACATGGTTTGAAGTATAGCCTGGAATGAGAGTAAAATAACTAGGAAATTACCTTGAGATATGAAAAAATGACCTTGAAGTAGAGCCAGAATACCTTTTGAGGACAAAACCTATTGTCAGTATGGATTTGTATAACCATTCTTTGCAGCTAACGGCAATAGCAAAAGGATGTGTCAGAAAACTGACGAGACTGCATGAACATTAACCTGTTGGCCGGACCACAAACAGGCTGCTTCTGCGGCAGGCTGATGTGGAACCATATATACAGCTTTCTATATGAGCTTTTCTTCTTTCTATATCAAGCCCCATTGCCCCTCTATTGTGCCAATGCCCTTCCTATTTTCCTTGCCTCCAGTGTGAGCTCTTAAACCTGACCGTGGCATAAAACCCATTAACATTCCTCCGGAATGAGATCCAGTGCCTGGGTATCTCATAAAAGGCCTCTCATTATTGCTCCTGCTTTGCTTTCCAGGCTCACTGGCATTCGCTTTCTATTCTACAAGTCTATATAGCTCAAGAGAGCCAGCCTGCAATAACAAACAGAAGCATAGTGGCTTGTTACGGGGGCGGGAGGTGGGGGGGGGATTGCATCTTGCTTATGCTGTATGTTCACTGTGTTGGCTGCAGTCCCTGTCACTCACGAGCCAAAAGCCTTAGGACCTCTGCCACTTCATTTGCACTGTTGAGCTTAGTAACTGTGGCCACATGTGGCCACTGAGATGTTAAAAGGAGCTGTTCCAAGCTGCATCTATGAGCTTCAAATACATACTTAGAGCACATCATAGATTTAATCCAAATGGCAATTTCAAATATCTCATTAATTTCTATTGATAGCATATTGAAACATTTTAAATATACTAGATTAATACATTTTATATACAATAATAAAAATTAATTTGCCCCATTTGCTTACCTTTTAATATGCCTACTAGAAAGTTTAAAGTTGGATATGTAGCTTGCATTTTATTTCTATGGGACAGGCCCAGTCTGTAGAGTCCCTGGTCACACAGAGGGTGGGCGATGGTTTTCAAAGTCTTCCTTGCAAAAATGACAGCAGTCACTTCTCATTGGCCAGTGCCCTATCTTGCTCTAGAGATGCAGGGCAGTGCTGGAGAGGAAAGTATTTGTGACCATCTCTCTGAATACCTAGTGATTCTCTGAATCAGGCACAAAGATGTTGACAGGCAATTCCCTTAAGTAATTTACCTTAGAAAGAATCTTTCTTCCCACATCCTGCAGCAAGCCTATTCTTCCTGCCCAAATCCATATGAATGTAACCTTTTTAGAAGATTTCCCAGACTCATACTCATCCAGCCAACAGGGTCCCTCATTCATGTCTTCAATGAAGCATCCTCACAAATTTCAACAACAGTTTCTCACCTCAGCGGTTCCGCTCTCCCTAAGAACGTCTCTCATTGCCTGGCACAGTTGCACTCAGTGAGTGTTCAATGCCATGCGGCAACAGGTTATGGACTATGTAGGCCCTTTACCTCTAGTTAATTTCCATCTCCTGCTGAGTCAAGAAGAGGAAGCTCTATCAAGCAGATGATTTCCATTTTACATCTATGGAAAGAAATTTAGAGTAGAGCTGAGATTGTCACACAGAAAACACACCATAAAAAGCAGGACGACAACATGGGTCACATGATTCCTTGTGATACTCCTGATTAAGTCATCTCATTTCTCAGACTTGATTTTTAAGGAAGGATATTGCTAGATGTCTGAGAACCAGCTGGGTAGCCCAGGGTAGCCTTGAGCTTGCAGCCACCCTCTAGTCTTTGCTTTCTGAGTTGGGGATTTCAGATGTATGGCTTAGATCAGTCTTGAAATGGCAGATTGGATCCACCCAGTATAGCACAAGCAACAACATTCTTCTATGTCCTGCACATCTGCATACCTAGCATTGCTCTCCATATACTCATTCATTAATGTCATATGTATTATTGCTCAAATTCTATGAGCCAGGGGTTATTTACAGGAATATACTTTTGAGTCAAACTGATCGAGTTTATTCTTGATGGGAACTCTAGGGCTTGGGGAAAGCTTAGTCATTCTCTGCCTCAGCTTCTCATGAGCAAACTGAGACTATAATGGCTATTAGTTTATAATGCTATATGGAATAGTCATATTATATACTGCTATTGGAATAATTCAGATTTAATACCTTAAAGTTAATACCCATTTTCATCTCACAGTTATGCACAGCAGAGGTCCAGACACAGTGTGACCCATTTGTGTCTCTGCTTCAGGTTCATATGACCGAAATGGAAGTGTTGGTAGTTCTGGATCCCTCTTCAGAGCCTCTGGGGGAGAATCTGCTTCTGAGCTTCTTTAAGCTGTTGATGGGATGGAATTCAATCTCATGTAGCTGTAGGACTGAGGCGTCTGTTTCCTTTTTGACTATTGGCCAGGGTTATTTCAGCTTCCAGAAGTCACTTTTATGACTTGAATCATGGCTCCCTTCTTCCATCTTCAAGGCCAGCCGCATGTCACACCTTTCCTATACTTTCAACTCCCTCATTTTGCCTTCTGACTCATCCCTTCTGCCTCCCATCAGAGAAACTGCTTACATTTAAGGTTTTTTTGTAGGTTAGACTGGGCCTGTTTAGGGAATTCAGAGTACTCATCCCTTTTATACTTTTGGTTGTGAGCCTAGCCTTTAATGGCTGAACCATTTCTCCAGCCCATACTCATCCCTTAAAAAAAAAAAAAAAAAAAAAAAAACTCTTTCAGCGTAACACTGCAAAGTCTGTTTTGCCATGTAAGGCAACACCTCCATGACCTAGGTTTCAGTATATAATACCTTGAGGTCACTCACTATTCTGGTAGTCATTAAGATTACATCAAGTATTGTACACAATACACTTAGTATGCCTGACTATATTGCAACCAACCACTGTGTTGTCCATTATAGTTGATATTATGTTGTTATTATTTTTTACCATGGTGCCCATGGATAAAGCAGGAGGTCATAGTACCCTAGCTAATGGTTAAGAGAGCTGCATAAAGAAACTAGTTAGCTCTGGCGATAGGGTGCATGGCCAGTGCCCAGCAAGGCATCTGGGAAACATCAGCAGTCACCACTTTTTGAGCATGTGCTATGTTTCAGATACTCTGCAAAAGTGTTTCTCACTCCCACAGCAGTGATTCAAAGCAGGGATGCTGACCCATTTTATACTGGGCCAATGGGAGGTTAGCAGAACTGGCAAAATCCTCAAGGACCTCGAGAGTTAAGCAGTGAAACCGTGCCTTGAATCCCCATCAGTTTTCCTGCCTTTTGCTGCCTTGGCATGCTGATCTCCGGGCTGACCTTTGATCAGCAAGTTCTAGCTTCTCCTGACTTTCCCAGGCTCCCACATCCCACCAATATTGCTTGTTTAAATTTTCAGTGTGGATCTGAGATTTAAAAGAGTAAATTGCTAATAGTAAAGTATAAAATGGCAGGGAGGGGATCTGCACCATGTGTAACCTCATTCTGATGTTCTTGCCCCTCTTACCTCTGAGGTGCTGCGGACATTCACTGGGTGACTTAGCACACAGGTGTTGAGTAGATGAGTAGACAAATTGGCCTTATCTCTTTCTACTTATTTCATGAGGAAGACAGCTAACAGACACGTTTGCTCTGGTCACCCCAAATCAGTCTCTTTTTCTCTAAGGTATTATATATTAAGAGCTATTTGGACAGAATTAGTCTCTTTTCCCATATAAGGTATTATATATTGAGATCTGCAAGTGAGGGATGTTCCTCTGGAAGTGAGAATTCTGGGAAGGACCAATCTACGAGAGTTCTGGGTCAGTTTTCCTCTTCGATTTGATTCTTTCTGGGTATGAACAAGATACTAGATTCTTCTTTACCACATGAATCTTTATTTCTAAAAGGTTAATTGAAGGAGTCTGGGCTATGAAGGGAGGCTTGGAAGCCTTTGTGTTTTTCAGAGTTGGCCACGGTTTCTTCCTTTTTTGTATTCATTGGGAAGATGAGTAGGCTATACACTGGAGAATCCATTCAGGGCAATGGTTTTAGAGAATTTTTATCCTTAAAGAAGGGAAAAGAAAGGTCAACTTTATGTCAGCAGCTACTGACCCATCTAGAATATACTTCAGAGTTTTTTTGTTTGTTTCTTGGTGACAAAAACTACAAGCACAACCTTTCTCTAATAACCGACAGTGTGGTTACTTGTCACACAAGCTATCAGCCTCTGCTATCTCAGTAGACCTGAGGTTCCCAAGCAAGGTGAAGGGAACAGCCAGCAAAGACTGGGGGCACTGAGGGCCTCAAATCCTGGCTGGATTCTGCCTTTCTCATTTATCAGTCATTTAAAATTAAGAAATTCCATTTATCCTAGATCTTCAGTTTTCTTACTCCTAAATATGAATCAAAACATGAAACTACCCTCAGTTAACACCCAAGATTCTGTCCTCTTCAGACTTACACCAGGAATTAAGATTTCCACCTCTGCTGTCCCAGACACTCTATGTTGCTTAAGGGATGCAGTCTTCCAGAAGGAGCTTTGGAAGGTAACCAGTCCATTCACCTGTCAGCCTGCAGATGTGGTACTATGCATAGTTTACTGACTCACATGATATCTCTTGTGAAGGACTGACTGAGTCCTTCACATAAACCCACATAAGAGTTGTCCCAAGAAAAACGACTATGGACTGGCAATCCTTAATGCTGCATCTGCCAGGAAACCACAATTGAAACTGTGCTGCATTAGATAGGTGATACTTGAGGATCTGGGCTTCTGTGTTCCCTGTTCTCTCCTCCTATTAACTGATAGATTGCAAAGAGACCCAGGACAAATGGCTAGCTGAAGTGCCTATTTAACGTATCACAGCGGAGGCAGGCTCTCAGAGTCCACCTACAGAGTCCTGGCTCCACAAGTCTCACCCTCCCCCAGCCTCTCCAGCCCTCCCCCCAGCTTAGATTCCCTTCCCCCAGCGTCTCCTCCTTATATAACCTCTTCCCTTCCTTCCCCAGCTTCTCTTCCCTATGTAACCTTGGTCATTTTGGCTACATGCTTTCTTGGTTCTTGGCTTTCTTGGTTCTGCTCCTGGACCTCTCTTTCTCTGTTTGCCCCTCTCCTCTTTTCCCTCCCTTGTCTTCCTCTTGTTCTTCCCTCTTTTTTTTTTCCTGTCATGTTCTGGTTCAGTCTGGACCTTTCCAGATGCCTTTGGCTATACTTCCCTCATATCTATAATACATAGGAGTGGTCACATCCTCATTATCATTCATCTGATGCTGAAACCAGGGAATAGCATATATGAATCACTCTTTCAAGGGACTTGGCCTCTCCGAACCAAGCTCCTGATCTGACTTTCCTAAGGTAATTGTGGACCATTTGTCTTTGCTGGCTTCTGCCACAAAAACCCAGGACAAATGGCTAACCGAGGTGCCTATTTAACATTAAGCAATAGTCTGTATGGGCAGCTCTACTCACTCTTACTCTTGGCTTTGTTATTATTATTATTATTATGATATTATTTTTCTTTATTATTGCATGAGAAAGATGTAGCTCAGGCTAGACTTGAACTCATGATCCTGCCTCAGCCTATCAAGTGCTGGGAATACAGACTTGAATCACTACAGCTGGTACTAGACAATTTTTTTTCCTTGTCAACTGACAGAAATGAAAAATAAGGGATATGGAGTTCCAGAAGCTGGTGCCTAGACAACTATAGCAAAGTAATACTGAATAATTGCTCTCCCTCCCTCCCCTCTCTCTCCATCCCCCACCTCTGTGTAATAGAGAGGCTTTACTTAATCACTGTCTAGCTATTTATTTGAGACAGGGTCACTCACTGAACCTGACATTGACCATCATGATTGAGATAGCTAGTCATTGAGCTACCAGGCTCTATTTATGTCTGTCTCTTAGTGTAAGGGCTACAGGTACATGTAGCCATGTGCCCATGTCTTAATTATTTTTTAACATGGGTACTTTGGATAGAAGTCCTCATGTTTGCACAAGTGCTCTTATCCACTTTATTATTTCCCCAGACTCTATATTATCTCATTAAATTGTCTTACAAACCTTATATGGCGGGAACTATCAGAATCCCAGTTTTACAGATGAGGAAATCATATTTTCCAAATGATATTGAAGATGATATTCCAAGTAAAGTATCCATTCTAGATTCCAAAAAAACTCTAGTATCTTCTAGTACATTTCAGAATGGGCTCATATGTTATATGACAATATGCATTTTGCATTTTCCTGGGGAGATGCAAAACACATGTCTGCTCATCCCAGATAGGGAGCCCAAACAGACCAAAGTATGGGTACCACCAAAGTCTAACTTGCTGAAACAGAGAGTTTTATTGGGGTTACTTACAGGGACATAGGTGAGAGGTTACTTAGAGGAGAACCAACTCAAGGATAGCTGCATTTCCTAAACCCACCCTAGCACCTCTGAAAGCCCACAAAAGTTGGCTAACTGGTGCACACTGCACAGCCTATTGGTAGCTCAGTAGGTTGGAGAGTGTCCTTTCCTTATGACTCAATTAATCTAAATATTTTCCGGGTAGCTTTGCTGATTTCTACTTCCTCCAGACAGCTTGTCTGGTCTCAGTGTCTTCTTTGCAGCATGGCTTGTCTGGGAGTGACTGCCAGCAAATTGGCTTGTTTACTTTTGGGAAGTGAACCTAGTGAATTTGGTCAGTTTCAGGAACTTCCTAAAGCTATATTTGGTTGTTTGCCTTCTGGCTTACAGGAGCTTCCAAGCTGGATGGAATGTTTCATACTGTTAGACCACACTGCGGTGAACAGAACCAGGGAAGTCATTTTAGTTCTTGGGACTTCATCATCCTTGCTTCTTATCTGCATCTTTTAGTTTCACACAGGCCAATTTTGTAGTTCTATAACACTTTCAGCCCATGCCACTCTCTTAGAGTGTGCATTGTTGTACCCATGTCGAGGGACCGCAAAGACCACCAGGTAGCTAAACTTGATGCAAATGCATGAGGGTTTTTATTGTCATGAACAAGTTCCAAACAAACCCGGGTAGATACACTGTAGTATGAGGTTTCTGGCCTGGACTTTCTGGCCTAGCCCCTAAGCTTCTGGCCCACAGACCCACAGACCTGAAGAGCTGCAGACTCACAGAGACACACAGATGTTTACATTAATTTTATGCTAATCAGCCTAGGGCCCAGGCATATAGCTTGCTAACTCTTTTACCCTTAAACTAACCCATAATTCTTACCCTGCTCAATACCCTTTCTTCAAGCAGCATTTCAGCTTTTTTCCTTTGCTTTTGCTGGCAACTCATCCATCTCTCTCTGACATCTCTGCTTTGTTAACCCTTTGAACTCACTGAGATTCTGAACAATCTCTGCCTCTCAAGTGATGGGACTAATTGGTGTGTGCTACCTCTGCCTGGCTTAACTGTGGGTGGATTTCTTCTCTGGTTTTATTAAATATATGACATATCACCACAATATCCTTTGCTCTGACACAGTAGAGGGTTATTGGCCCAGAGCCCCGAGGTAAGGAGGCTTTTAAAGAAAAGCCTATATAAGTGGGGTGCTGCATATCTTGGCATTAGGCCTTAGGCAAAGGGCCTTGGGGTACAGTAGTTATTGGCTGTACTTTTAAATCTATACACTCCCAGACCTGGGCCCCGCCCTCAGGCACCAAACCCTCCCTTCTGAACAAAGCTTTGTAAGGATAAATTTATGCTTTTACACATAATATGATTTTTTTATCTGTGGACTTTGTCTTTGAGACCTGTGCATTTTCAGAAATAACTCAGAAGGAGGAGTCCTTTTCTGAGGTAGATGTTCTGTCACAGCATCCTCTTCCCCCAAGACTCCCATCTGCTGTGCTTATATATATATATATGTATATATATGTATATGTATATATACATATATATATGGCTATATATATATAGGCTAAACAGAGTCTCTTGTTAGCCCTGAGATCCTTGAGGAAGGACACAAGTTTATATTAGTCATTTACAAACTGCACTCAGGCCTGGCCTTCATACAGCAGAAGATAACAAAGAGCTGTTGGATGATTTTATGCAACTGGCACATGTGCCTTATAGGAAGATCTGTCAAGCTGAGAATTTAATTTGCTCTGTATTTCTAACTACCACTATTCAAGTCACTGTAGTGTTGTTTTACTACGTGTCGGTACATTGTAAAATGCAATAGGAAATAAAGAAGTAAGCAAATAAATATGCACAACTCAAATCTGCGTGATTTTTAATCATTGATGACCTTTGATGTGTACAATCTCATTAGCTAAAGCCTATGTGCTTCCAGATAAGGCAGCTCAGGGTTGCCCAGCTGCTAAGGTGGCTCAGGGTATCCCAGAATAAGAACTTAGGATAAGATAGTCCTGGGCACAACAACTATCATTTCTTCATATCCAGAATGAGGATTACAGCAGGATCTGCGGAAGCTGGACTAGAGGCTGGGGAAATTGCACACTGGGAAAACACCTGCTACATGTCAATGAGGAGCTGAGTTCAAATCCCCACAAACATACATGAAGCCATATGTGGAGCATCCATGGCTCTAATCACAGTGCTCTTGAGAGGAACTGGGATGTAGGAATAGGAGCATATTTCAAAATTTATGAGCTAGTTAATTTAGTATATTCAGCATTAAAAAAGCAAAAACAAGACCCACCAACCAAGTGAGATCCTGTCTTACAGGAAGTAGAGAAGTGAGAGCCAACATTGTGGTTGTCCTGTGACTTCCTCATGTATACTATGGCACACATGTGTCTGGACTGTGTAGAGAAACACACATGTATATGTGCTTACACAAGTGCACACACAGATAAAATGAATAAAAGATAAGAATTATGCTCAGCACAAAGGCTGGGTAAAAGCTTTGACACCAAAATCTCTGCATGGAGTTCATGGCAGGCTGTGAGAAAGCACTGGAATTTTTCACCTGTCCCCGACCAGTCATCCTTTACCTTTCTGCTCATATGCTTTACATAGTTTGTATTCACCAAGGTCCTGCTTCCTGCCACATGTTCTAGAGTCCAGGATCCCTGGCCCAGTCTTGCATCCCCATTAGTCCTGAGCTCATTCTCTAAGGCCTTTCTTTCCTTTTGCTGAGTTGGAAAATCTCTTTCTTCTCTTGCACAACATTTCTGCCTCCACAGCTGTGATAACCCACCTGGCAGGGAGCTCTACCATGGGACACTGACTGAGCTCAGCCAGGAACGCCAAGACCTCACTGCCTTGGCCCAGTGAGGAGCTCAGTCTTCTGATTCTGAGCAAAGCACAGGAGAGTGCAGACCTCTGATTATAGGCAACACAAAGAACTGCACTATCTCAAAGCCAACATATTTTAGTCATTGGACAATTTGATGGTGAAGTTCATTCTCGCCTTTCATCTGGCCTGGCTCATTGTGATCTGCCAAGTAGCCTTGGGGCCAAAAGGACTGCCAGATTGGATAATTTTCTCAGAGAAGTGCTATAAGGACATGGAATTCAAATGTGCTTTCAGCATGAATCCTAAGTTGTAGGCATCAAGGCCAACAGGAAGCATATGTCCAGCAGTGAGGATGGGGCATAGCAAAACAGAAGTTATGTGTAGTGACCTTGGGCTGTCATATCCTAAGTGAGAATTCTACAGTTGTGAGATTTTAGCATTTGTTTTAGGCATTTCCATCTGCTTTTCAGAATGAATTCATGTGACTGGTTATTTAACAAAATAGACTTGAAGTGGCTTTACTACAGAGAAACGATGGTCCTGGCAAGTTGGCTGGAAACACAGACATGCTGAGTGACAATTGCAGCAGCCTATGATAAGGGATCTATGAAGAAGTACATGTTGTATAGTAGGCCCTGACCCAGGCTGGGTGGGATTTGTAAAGATGGAGGTGACTCACATTAGGAGAAAGCAATGTCACATGTACTAAACAATGAGCAAGACTTAGCTAGTAAAATAAAGGAGAAAAATGGAGTTCATGGGAAGAGATAATACCTGTAGAAACCTGGGGCTTCTAAGGAAAAGCCATTCCTAGTGGAAATAGGATACAGCATAAGACACTGAAGACAACTGAGAGACCGGTAATCTTAAGATCTGCTTACCATTGAGCTAGGATGGGCTTAGGTGATGGCAACTGTCTTTGAGTTGTTTCTTCTCCTCTAAGTAACACCTCACCCATATCCCTATGAGTAACCCCAATAAAACCCACTGGTTCAGCAAGTTAGACTTTGGTGGTACCCACACTTTGATCTGGGATGAGCAGACATGTGTTTGTTCTGCATCTCCCCAGGAAACGTTGTGTCATACAACACCATCACTGACATTAAAAATAATAGACAGAAGATATGCACAGCTATGGGGATGAATGGGTGTAATAGGCTAATGATATTTGGAATAAGTTGAATTCCATTGGCCTCTTTACTCCAGTTCATGACATGAACAGAAAACATACTCAAGAATATATATGTCAACTTGGACTTCTTTTTTTTTTTTTTTTTTTAAACTTTATTTATTTATTTGCCTTGGTGTTTGCCTGGAACTGGAACTACAGACAGTTGTAAGCTGCCATGTGGGTGCTGGGAGTCGAACCCAGGTCCTCTGGAAGAGCAGAAGGTGCTCTTAACCACTGAGCCATCTCTCCAGCCCCTCAACTTGGACTTCTAAAGGGGAAAATTACTCAAGTTCTGATGAGGCTTCAAAACTCAACTATTGAAGATCTTCTTGCGTTGTGGCTCATTTTCTGCGTGTTTGTTTAATCTAGTTGAGTCAATCCATTGTTCACTCATCCATCCATCCGTTCATCTACCCATCCATTCACAGAATAGCTATTGAGCTATTGAGTACTTACATTTTTTTATTTTTATTTTTTATCTTCTAGACTAGAACTGTATAATTCTAGATTCCAGGTACAAACTGAGCTTGCCGTGGGTGAACCAACAGTCCTACTTACACTTGAACTTCAATTCTATCCCTTTTGTTCTTTCTAAAATCTTCCTCCAATCAGGCTGTCACTCTATTATTCACAAAGCTCCCCGCCCCCCATAGGCAATGGATTTCTACATTGTTAAATACAAGATCAGTTGTCTGTCTCCATTTCTTTGGGCCATGTGTTGACAGCACGGATCCTTTCTTTTGGCCATGCACCTTCCTCCTTTGGCTTTCCTCCTAGCTCACTGGCCCCTTTTCTTTTGTGTTAGTTTCTCACAAACTCTGATTTCTTAAAACTGGATGTGCCTGGGTTCATCTTTCTGGTCTCACCCCCCTTGATGATGTCATCTAGTCTTGTGTGCTGAAATGCTGTGGGTATGCTGACAAGTCCCCAGTTTCTGCCCCTATATCTCTTTGGTGAACTCTTGTGTCTTCTTTCAAATTGCCCATGTCAGGTCTCTCAGGAACTGAAACAACCTCCAATCGTAGTTTTCTACAACACAATTCCCAGCATCCTGGACAAGACCTGTTTATCTTAGTCCTTCCCATTTTAATAAATATAAATTCCCTTCATCAAATTACCTCCCCACTCCAGTGAGCTGACTTTCCTGCATTTTCTTCTTTTAGCGCACACCACATTTAATCTGTCAGCTTTTTTCTAAATATATCCCAGCCCTCTCCCCCATTCCACAAACACTGCCACTCCAGCCTAAGCCATCTTTGTGTTTTATGTACTAATACTTGTGCTTTTATTTTTACACCTCTACCCTTTTCTCAACACAGAATACTTTGAAATGTATGCCACTTGATTCTACCTGGTGCCTAAAATTGTCTAATAGATTTTCATCTCACAAATGGAGAAGACCAGGCCTTCTAGTGAGTGACCTTCAAGATTATATATTCTCAACCTCCTGTCTTGGTGGCTCATCTGCTACCACCTCACTTTCACTTATACGCTGACTCTTGTCTCAGACTTGACCCTAACATATATTGTTCTGTGTGTCTTAGTCACTCGGGGCTGCCTCTTCAAACTATCATAGGCCGGCTGGCCTCTGCACAGAATGCATTCATTTCTCAGAGCTTTGACACTCGGTGACATGCAGGAGTAGCATCATGATCTGATTCTTGTAGGAACCTTCCTCTAAGTTGCAGACGACCAATTGCTCCTTGTCAAAAGAGAGCTCTCTGATATGCCTTGTAGAAGATCACTAATTTGATCCATGAGGACTTGACTCCCATGACTTAACTGTCCTCCAAAACTTTACTTCCTAATAATGTCTCATTGGGGAGGGGTTAGGATTTTTAACATGGGTTTGTGGAGAAAACATTCACTTCATTGTACTAGGCAGACAAGCATTATCTATAAGATGAATCACCAACATTTTTTTTTTTAACTATAGCTGGGTCTTCTTGTATGTTCTTTTTGCTTAGAAATGCTTCAGATCCAGCCAGGTATGTGTCTACTCATTTTCTTTTTTTTCTTTAAATGCTTGCTCCTTTGATGACTTGTAATATAGACCTTAGAAAAAGATTTCTAAAGGTACCATCTAATTATCTAGCATGCCATGCAACCTCTAATCCTTCCTGATTTTCCATAGTATTTTTTTGCCACTGCATCTGTTTTGTGTTATATTAACTTTATTATTATTCATTTGTATCATCGTGGATAGTTTTTTCTGCATCTGTAGTCTTTAAATCTTATAATTGTATCTAAAATATGATAGGGCTCAGAAAGTAGTTGGCAAATAAGTATATTGAGTTGTTGGAGTCAAATGAAGCATGATTATTGCACAGTGGCTTCCTTCCTTCCTTCCTTCCTTCCTTCCTTCCTTCCTTCTTCCTTCTTTGTCTGTCTTTCTTTTTTGACAGGACTTCTCTGTGTGGCCCTGGCTGTCCTGAAACTCAGGAACTAGCCTCTAATTCAGAGATCTGCCTCCTGAGTGTTAGGATTAAAGGCACATGCTACCCACCCAGCTCACATCAGTTTTCACAAGGAATGCATCTTATGCTTTCCCAGTGGTTACCAAAGGGAGCAGAGAAATAAGTGGATCTCATGAAGAGTAGATACATTAGGGAAATTCAACTCAGCAAAGGTTTACAATGGGCTTTATCTACATCATGGCAATTCTTGCCTGGAGGAATTTACGAGCTACAGAAAAACACGGAGAATATAATCCATGATGTTAAGATGTTAAGAGTAACTTTTGGATACCAACAACATGTAGAGACATGTTAAGTGGGGCTGGAAAGGAAGGAGAGAAGGAAGGGCAGGTTACCAGGGAAACACACACAGAACATGGATGTCATTTGAGATGTATTTGAATTAAATGAGGAAAATATTATAGAGACAGAGTGGAGTAAATGGCTCAGGATGGAAGTACAAAACCAATAGATCTCTGGTCAGAGGAGAAGGTGTCATGGTAACTGCACTATAAATAACTGGATACTTCTAGCAAGATATGAATATAGGCAGATGGCTGAAAACTTGCTTGGGAGAGATTAGTGCTACTCTGCTGAAGAGTTTGGCTCCTCCCATTGCATTCTTGACTATGTCATAAAACTACTGACTCAGCAGCATAGTAATGCTTGGCCTTCGATATTGAAGAGCATAAGAACTTTGAGCCTAGTTTGGAAGCTGCTTTTCAGAACGTAAATCTTCAAAGGACATTGGCCTTTCTTCCATGGTCATGGTGTTGTGCATCCATGGCCTATTTTATGTTCATTCATTGTTAATCTACAAATGTAGATTTGGCATCGCCCTGTTTAACACGACAAAAGATACTGATAAGGGACAAAGAAATAGACTGATCTCAGCAACTACAGACAAGAAAATTTAACCAATTTGGAGTCAGAAAACTTCTCTTAAAGGAAGTGACATTGACATCTTTGAAGAATAGAAGTTGGCCATTAAGGTGAGAAAACTATCCCAGGAAGAACGTATGCAGATGCAAATGGTTTGTGATAGGAAGCTCTTTGTCTGCTTCACATGTTGGGGTAAACACTGGCTTTAGTGCCCCACAGGGTACCTGCTACATGAGGAGTACAAATAAATCTTGATATCATGAATGGATAAGGCATGAGCCAGTGCAAATGTGGTTAGCTAGTTAACATTCAGAATTCACTTCCTTGAGTCTAGTATGGGTTGAATTTAACTGTATGACTAAGCAGAAAGAGAGGTCAAGTGCATCAGTCAGCTTACCATCGTGATAATGAAATATCTGTGATGGTTAACTTAGAGAGGAAATGATTAAGAGATGCCAATTCAAGCTCATATAGCGGTTATATTGCTTTGAACATCTGGCAGGAATGGTACACTGCAGGCTTTGGGTTAAGGACATACCCACAAAGGTCTAAAGATGTTCCCCAAATCATCACTTTCTAAAGATTATCCCACCCCCAACAGCACCATCTTGAAGAGCAGACCTTTAAACACATGAGGTTGGGGGGGGCACTCATCATTCAAATTATAATATCACCTTCTTGGATATCACTTGGTATTGGTTAATTATAATATCAGCTGTCACCCAGGCTCCTCAGCAAAGTCATTTTCCTTACTGAAATCTGGAGGTATTATGGTAGAGAGGTGTGTGGTAATCAGGTCTTTCAACCCTAGTTACACTGAAATCTAAACTGCCTCAGTATCTTGTCTGTGCTTGGAAAACAGTTCATGCAAAAATTCTGGGGCAGGAATAGTGATATGAGGCAGTTTTCAAAACCTGAATAATAATTCCTCAATTCCCCAAAGGCAGAGAAATAACTCTGTGAGGTGGTGGCTGGGGTGTGTGTGTTGGTGGTAAATGTTAAAACAACAGCAAATTCTGGATTTGGGCCTGAAAGAAAAGGAAATAAAAAGTAACTGTTTATTCAGATAGGCCCTTTCCGGCTCTGGAATAACAGAAAGCCCACATGAGTCTAGTTGACTTCAGAGAGCTGTAAAGACTTTACATAGGAATTTTCATTAGTCCTGACTTTTTCTACAAAGCCCAAGTGACTGCTTACAATGACTTCACTAGCAAGTGGCTCCTGTGGTGAGCCATTCACTCTGTTCCACAGAGTCTGTCTGTGCTGTGGGATCTCAGAAGTCCTGTTTGGCTCAAGGTTGCAAAGGCCTTTCCATTCATTTTCTTCTAAAAAGTTTGTTTATGGTCTATCTTGAGCTATTCCCAGTTCAGCATATGGACTGGAGTGGGTTTTTGCTTTTTGTGTTTTGGAGGTTTTGTGTACGTGGGGGGGCAGGTATACATCTATTCATTGAAAGACTCTCATAATTGTATGATTTAGTACATTTATTGAAAAGAATATGTATGATTCATGAATCTATCTTAGTGTTAGTGTTACTCAATGGATCTATGTAGATTTATAAGAATATGGAATTGGATAGTGGAAGTCATTCTCCAACTTCCCTTTCTTGTAAGTTTCTCTCTCTCTCTCTCTCTCTCTCTCTCTCTCTCTCTCTCTCTCTCTCTCTCTCTCTCTCTGTGTGTGTGTGTGTGTGTGTGTGTGTGTGTGTGTAGATGTGTGTTGATGCCTGTGTGCTCCAGTGGGCACTAGGGGAGGATGGCAGGTGTTTTCTTCTAGCACTCTCCACCTTATTCCCTTGAGATAGAGTCTCCCACTGACCCTGAAGCTGAGCTGGTGACCCCCAAGCCCTAGCCATCTCCCTCCACTAGAACTAGAGATGCACACACAACCAGGGTGGGCTGTTTACATGCGTGCTGGGGATTTGAACTTAGATCCCCCTCATACTTGCAAAACAAGGTCTCCTACCCACTGAGCAATCTTCTCAGATCCTGTACATGTCTACATAAATTACATAATCACTTACCAATAATTTAAAAGTTTCTGTTGTAATTTTATTGAGATTTCCTAGTTGAATGTGTGAAGAGCTAACCTTTATCACTATCGAGTCATTCACAAAGGATCACTGCAGCATCTGTATCAGTTTTTAGAAAGGTTTTGCTGAGGTGAGTGTTTAAGAGTCCTGAACATTTCATTTTTTTTCCCAAAATACTCTACATTTTGATGATGTGGGTGATTGTTTTTAAATTAATCTCTGATTTTTCTTTGGGAGTATATGAACAATTGGTCTTCATTTTACTTGACTTTCTTTCTTAAGCCTTGCCAACTCACTTTGCTTCAGTACATTTCCACACTAGAATCTATAATTTTCTTCCTATGAGATATCATATCTGAATCAAGTCAATGTAATGGCTTCTCTTTCCATTTTGCTGTCTTTTATTTCTTTTTCTTATTAGAAACTATTTTGACCTTTTTTTATTAAAAATTTTTATACCCATCATTCCTCCTCCTCCTTCCAGTCCTCCCCCAACCTCTCTCCACCCCAATCCCCATTCACTCCCCACAGAATGTAAGGAATCTCAGGGTGAGTCAATTCAGTGTGGCATACCCAGTTGAAGTAGGACCTAGTCCCTCTTTCAAGTATCAAGGCTAAGAAAGGTGTTCCACCACAGGGCATGGGCTCTGAGAAACCAGTTCATGCCCCAGGAATAAACTCTGGTCCTACTGCAAGAGGCTCCCCAAATTGCCCACACATTTCAACTGTTATTCACATTTAGAGGGTCTAGATCCATTCAATGAAGGTTCGTCAGCTGTCATTTCGGAGTCTGTAAGCTCTCAACAGCATGGGACAGCCTACTCTGTGGGTCTCCCCATCATGATCCTGATTTTTCGGCTCATGCAAACTCTCCTCCTTCTCTTCAGATGGACCTGGTGTTTAGCTATGGATCTCTGCATCTGCCTCCATCAGCTGCTGGATGAAGGTTCTATAATGGCGATTAGGGTGGTCATTCATATTATCATAAGAAAAGGGCAGTTTAGGCACCCTCTCCACTATTGCTTGGAGTTCTAGCTGGGCTCATCTTGTGAGTTCTTAGGTGTTCCCTAGTATCAGGTTCCTCTCTAGCCCCACAATGGCTCCCTCTATCAGGATATCTACTCCTTTGTTCTTTCTCTCTGTTGCTCCCCCCCACTCAACATCCCATTCTCTCATGTTCTCTTCCTACCTCCTCTTGTTCCCCCCACCATGATCGCAATTTTCTAGGGAGATCTTCTCTATATCCTCTTCCCATGGAGATCTATGAATATTTCTCTTAACTTTGTCCTGTTACCTGGCTGCTGGAGTGTGTGTGTGTGTGTGTGTGTGTGTGTGTGTGTGTGTGTGTCTGTGTCTGTGTCTGTGTCTGTGTGTGTATTGTAGTCTGATTATCTTTTGATTTATGCCTAAAATCTACTTATGACTGAGTACATATCATGTCTATCTTTCTGGGTCTCTGTTACCGCATTCAGGATGATATTGTCCAGATCCATCCATTTGTCTGCAAATTTGAGGTGAATTTTATTTATTTATTTACTGCTGAGTAGTACTCCATTGTATACATGTCCCACAATTTTTTAATCCATTCTTCAGTTAAGGGGCATCTAGGTTGTTTCCAGGTTCTGGCTATTACAAATAATGCTGCTATAAACATAGTTGAGTTGATGACTTTGGGGTAAGAATGTATATCCTTTGATTGAGTATATGCCCAATAGTGGTATTGCTGGATGATTGGGTAGATTGATTCCTAGTTTTCTGAGGAACCTCCATACTGATTTCCAAAGTGGCTGTACAACTTTACTCTCCCACCAGCAGTGGAGGAGTGTTCCCCTTGCTCCACATTCCCTCCAGCATAGTCAGTGTTTTTGATCTTAGCCATTCTGACAGGTATTATCTCAGAGTTGTTTTGATTTGCATTTCTCTGATGGCTAAGGATGTTGAGCATTTCTTTAAGTGTCTTTCAGTCATTTGGAGTTCTTCTGTTGAGAATTCTCTATTTAGCTCTCTGCTCCATTTTCCAATTGGGTTCTTTGGTTTTTTTGACCTCTAGTTTCTTGAGCTCTCTATATATTTTAGAGATCAGTCTTCTGTCAGATATAGGGTTGGTGAAGATCTTTTCTTATTCTGTAGGGTGTCATTTTGTCTTATTGACCATGTCCTTTGTGTTACAGAAGCTCCTCAGTTTCAGAAGGTTCCATTTATCAATGGTTGCACTCAGTGTCAGTGCTACTGGTGCTATAAAAAAAGTTGTCTCCTGTGCCAATGCGTAGAAACTATTTTAAGGTTCTACCTTGAGATGTTGTGTAGTTCCTGCCTTCATTGACTTGGAAAGCCATTGTCATGTGCTGAGACCCACACTGCTTCCTGGAGTATGAAAGACCCTGCATAGAAAGGCAAAGCTATGAGTCCCAACCCTGTCCCCTGAGCTCAGCTCTCAATGACTTACTAGCTGAAGGCTGCTCCAAGGAGGGGACCTGTCAGGTCCAAAAGAAACTTCAATAAGTTGTAAAGGTTCAAAGAAGTGATTTAAAGTATGTGAAAAATGAAAACTGCTTCAGATTTTTTCCCTCTTGCTATACTATTGTTATATTAAGACTTCAAAGTTCAGAGTTTTAACATATTAACCAATGTAGTTCTGATAAGATATTAATCTGGCCCTGGTTAAACACTGATTCTGAAATTATTATAGTCACAGGTGTTAATCCTGAAATTCCCCAGAAAAACAAGGTCCATCATTTTGGCCTAATTTAAGCAAGCTTATATTAAAAACTTAAATATTGAGCCAGATGGAATTTGGTTAGGAACATCACATAGAAACTTTCCAGGTAAGTGGCCTCAAGACAAATGTTGGAGCAGCTTATATAGGCACAAATCCATAGGCCACCATAATTTCCCATGAGGCTTTTTTTGTTATTTTCCAAGAACTATAACTCCCCAAATTCCAGGAAGTTACCTGCTTCTTGGGTAGGTGATCCTTATAGGTTAACTTCAGGCTTAACAACAGACTTAAAACTTCAGATTGCTGCTGGCTCTGCTGTGGTCCAAGCAGAATAGCAGAACTACTCAGCCAGTCTGTAGAACTGTGATGTTTAAGTCTCTGGTGTTTGGGATGATTTTCTGTGCAGTAAAGTGAGAGAATGGTGTACACATTTCCTACATGGGGAAAGCAAAGCCCTGGTAGGGGAGACAACCAATGAGAAGCCTTCAGAACTAGAAGGCCTTTTAGGGCTTCCTTTTATCTGGATCATGATTTACTTTTGAAGATTTAGTAGCCTTCTTACCCAGAACTCTCATTATCCTAAAGTAACCTCAGAGCGTTCCTGAAACTTCAAGATGCCCTATGAACTGAGCTGTATCTAATAACTCAGCAATTAGCCGAGCCTCTAGAAGATCCTTAAGGGAAACAGAAACCAAAAGTCTTCAGGACCTGTTCAACTTGAGCTGTTTAGCATCCCTATTGTCAAGCAGGTTTACAGACTAGAATCTTGAAAACTCTCAGACTGCATAGAATATGAAAGAAAGATTTGCAACATGTGTAGGGTTAACGACTTGAAAAACATACCCCTAACAATCACTTTCTGTGTAAGTCAAGTAAGTGTTGACTGATTCTATCAATTTGTAAGTCCAAACAACTTCCAGATGGTTCTAATAACAGTAAAAGTATCTTGTATTTGATTACTGCCTTTCAGTTTACAAAGCAGTGGCCATCTGTGTCCTCATTTCAACCCCACAAGGCAGCCTGTCAAGCAGGCAGGCCAGAGATCACTAGCTCCATTTCCAGGAGGAGAAAACTGAGTCCCAGGAAAGAAAGGGGATTCACACAAAACCAATTAATAGTCAAGTAGGAAAACACGGAACAAGCCAAACCTTCAGATCTCATGGTCAATAACCAATTAATAAGTAACCGGAGAAACCAATATTAAACCAAGTCTTCAGATTTCATGGTCAATAATTTCTCTGCACCATTCCTTTGATTATTGTTTACAGATTGAGGACAGCTTCTATCCATTTCCACTTTAATAACAATGAAAGGAGTAACAACTATATAAATGCACAGATGGCATGGCTGATGTGAGTGGGTGTCTTCGTGGCAACAGTGATGTTGGCTTTAATTGGGTGCTATGTATCAAGCCTTACCCTGAAGTCTTATATATCCTACCAATACTAAAGTGATCCTATCAGGTATATGAAACTGACCCCCTCATTTTAGACAGCAGACTGAAGCATAAGACACATAACCTCTTAAAGAGATGTAACTTGTAAGTGACTGAGCTGGGGTAGTAAGTCCTATAAGAGGTGAAGAAACACAAAATAATTCCAAAAAACACTCACTGAATGCAATCTGCATGGACTGACATGGAGGATCTTGGGGCATCAAAAGACATGAGCAAAATGGTGAACAGACAGCATACAAGACTATGAGACCATGAAGATTCAACAGGATGAAGGTTCATCTAGAAGACAGTACAGAAGTACAACCCCACAGCCCCACAACCACACAGCCCCACAGCCCCACAGCCACACAGCCCCACAGCCC
>PVIH01000202.1:0-80041 GCA_004025045.1 Sigmodon hispidus
CTGAAAGGCACTTGAAAAAGTGCTGAACATCTTTAGCCATCAGAGAAATGCAAATCAAAACAACTTTGAGATACCACCTTACCCCTGTCAGAATGGCTAAGATAAAAGACACAGATGACAGCCTATGGTGGAGAGGATGCAGAGCAAGGGAAACACTCCTCCATTGTTGGTGGGAGTGTAAGCTTGTTCAGCCACTTTGAAATGCAGTTTCTCAGAAATTTGAGAATCAATCTCCCCAAGGATCCAGCAATACCACTACTGGGCATATATCCTAAAAATGTACATTTGTACTCAAAAGGCATTAGTTCAACTATGTTCATAGAAGCATTATTTATAATAGAAAGAACATGGAAACAACTTAGATGCCCCTCAACTGAAGAATGGATTAACAAACTGTGGTACATCTACACAATGGAGTACTACTCAGCAGTAAGAAAAAAAATCCTAAAATTTGCAGGCAAATGGATGGATTTGGAGAATATCCTCCTGAGCGAGGTATCAGAAACCCAGAAAGATAAGCAGGGGATGTACTCACTCATTAGAGGACTTTAAAAAAAAAAAAAAGGAAAAATAAAGATGTCATTTTATACAAGAGCCCAAGGCTAAAATATAGCTAAATGACACAGTGCTTCACTTTTGCATTGATGGCCTCTGGCAGGATAATGGGTGAGGAAAGACTCACTTTCTTTAAGGGTCTGGCCACAAGGAGTTTAATTATGCTCCAGTAAGTAAATGAGCAGCATGAATGGGCATTTTTGTAAATGGAGAGATTGTAAGAGTGAGTATGAATCTGAGAGAACTGATAACTGAAGTAGATGGGGTTATGATGTAAAATCACCAGACAATATATATATATATATATATATATATATATATATGTGTGTGTGTGTGTGTGTTAAAAAAACATATATATATATAACATATATATATGTTAAATAAAGAAATAGGGAACTGTAAAAAGATGTGATAAATTTGAAATTCTTGGAAACAAGACATGTATCAGTGAGCACTGTGTGATAATTTTATAAACATTTCCTGAACTTTAAGTTTATTAGAACCGCGTAGAAATTGTGGGGTGCACCCAGTAAGATATATTTTTTTTAACAAAGAAAAAGCTGACATTTAAAACTTGAAACTAAATTACATCTAAAATCTATCATTCCAGAAATTCACAATAACAAAAACATTCATTTTTGAAGGACATACTTATGAACCACACTGTGTGCATTGTAACAAAATAACTTTCTTTAAAAAAATAATGTTTATTATGCCATGATTTCACATAGTGATTAGCATGGAATGTAAGCCAGCAATATCACTAAAGACTTGAAGGTTCTTTTCCCATAGCTGAAAAATGGTTCATTTCCTTTTTTGACCTTTTACTCTTTTCAATGAATTTCTTCATAATGTGCAATGCTCTCTTGCCTCCTACTCAGAATTTGGGAGCATTTCCACATACTCTTTAGCCCAACTCTGCAAGTTAGTACTTACTTTGCTAAAAGAACATTTTTAGACAAAGCTGCTCCTTGAGGTAAACCTAATACTAAATTGCACTGCTGTAGTCCAACGAACAAAAGAAAAAATTGCAAGTTAGCATGATGGATGCCAAAGTTCACTAGAAAAAAACAGAGAATGTGAGAAAGAGGAAGAAGAAGGAAGAGAATAGGTAGAGAGAAATAAGAGGAGAAGAATGAAGGAAGAAAAAGAGAATCAGCAATGAAAGGTGATTCTTGACCAGTGAAAAGTTGTCCACAGGGGATACTGTGAACCCTCCTGTGTTGTGGATTTAACAACTTGGAAGAGGGTCAACCCATTCAAAGACACAACTGCCAAGAAAAAAATTAGGAAAAGCAAATAACTAATAACCTAAACATCCTTTAAAAATTAACTGAAAATTAAAAGGTAGCAAAAGTTATTAAAAATAGAAAAGAATTTTAAACATTCATGATGTCATCAAAATAAAATTTCTTAAAAATACATCTAATAAAAAAATTGACCAAAATAATGAAAGAAGTTCTAAATAAATTACACCTTATTTACTAATTTATAGAGTCAGTATTTGCGAATTATATATTCTTCTCAAGTTGACTTATAAATATGATTCTTCACCAATCAGAGAATTCCATGAGTCTTTTGTATATGTGTAGAAAATGATGTGTGGACTTCAAAATATTTTTATGTTTATAAAATCAAAATCTGAATAAAGCAGCCTTAAAAACAGAACAGTGCTAGCATACACTCAGAATATCTAGTTCAAGAAAACAACCAATCCAGTTTTAAAGGAATGTAAGAGGATACATAGAACAGCAGGAAGAAGACTCCATAAATGAGCCTACATATCAATTTTTAATAAGCTTAATAGAATTAAGCAGGTGAAAATTTTTAAACAAATGGTCCTGGAACAAGACAATCAGTGAACTGTATTTTTTGCAGCACATCACACAGAAAAAAAGAAAAACTGAGAAAAACACTTAGTAGGCTAAGGCAGGAGGATCACCATTTGGAGGCCAGCTCACATTACTTAACAAGGGCAAGAGTGGTCTGAGCTATACATTAAGTTACTCTCTAAAGAATAATTAATTAACTAATACCTTAGGAGAAAGAAGAAAACCATAATGTTGAGATACACAAAGAATTCTTAGGAAACTATGTGCTATTTTTTTTTTAAGTGGTAAAATGGGGAATAGAGAGATAGTTCAACAGATAATGGCATTTGCTGCTTGTCCAGAAGAGCCAAGTTTGGCTCCCAGCACATATATTGGACATTTCACAACCACCTGTAACTCTTGTACCAGGGGACCACACACCCTCTTCTGGCCTCCCTAGGTGTGTGTGTGTGTGTGTGTGTGTGTGTGTGTGTGTGTGTGCGCGCGCGCGCGCGCGTGGCACACGTGTGGGCGCACACATGGATGCAAACACACACACACACACATACACACACACAGTGAACTCACACAAAGTAAAATTAAAAAAAAAAAAAACCAGTAAACTGGTAAGTGTGTGTAATCACGAGGTAGTGGCTAGAGAACATCAAGTTTAGAAATTTGAGCTATATAATAAGGACAATGTCTCAAAAGAGGGATGCGGATATGACTGAGATACATTGTATGCATGTATTAAATTTTACTTTAAAATACTACTTTTTACAAAACTGAAACTAAAGACTGAGAACATATCTCAGTGTGGCATTTTGCCTAGCATGCATAAGGTCCTGGGCTCACCCGCCCCCTGCCAAGAGGAGAAAAGAAACAAAAGGAAAACAAAGAAAGATGCAAAATGGATTAAAATTAAACTAAAATTCTCTTTTATTTATTTATTATTTATTTATTTATTTTAATCCATGTATCCCTTTGTTCAAGCTCCCTTCCCCCTCCCACCCCTCCCAGTCAATCACTCTTCTCTCCATCACTTTATCTCCTCCCCAGCAAGGGCAGGAGGTCCCAAGGTCCCAAAGTGGCTTAGTTCAACTTAGTTCCTCTCCAGGCAGACCTCACCCCCACATCAAGAGTGAGTCAGGTGTTTCACTGGAGGGAATGAGCTCCAAGGTGTAAAACCCTCTTTCAAAAAACCATTTAGAAAATAAAAAGGCTAGACACATAGTACAAGAACATGTTCTGAATGTCTCTAACTGACCAGGCATGGGGACAGGAGACTTGAAGTTGGCAACTGAACCCAGAGGGAGTCCAGGAGGAGTTGAGAGTTGGATGGAGTGAGGTTCTAGGTGGTAGATGTTATCTAAATACATTGTGTTTAAGTATGGAATTATCAAAAGAAAGAAACGTTAAAAAAAAAAATCATACCACCACCATGCTGGTTTTTCTAGCATGCAAGAAGGCCTGTATTCAATTCCCAACACCATATAAATCCAGACATTATGGCCCACACTTTTAATCCCAGTACTTGGGAAGTAGAGGCAAGGAGAGAGAGACACAAGAGTAATACGAGGTCATCCTGAGCTGTACTAGATTCTCTCAAATATAAATAACAAATAAATTTATAAAATTATAAATAAATTTGCACTGTCAAAATCAAATGTAAATATTTTGAAGCAAGGTTAGGTTTGGACAGAAAAGGATTCTAAGATTTTATAGATCACAGTAGTGCCCTGTGCTATAACTGGGTGATAGACAGCACAAGCTGTGGAAACTTGTTTGACAAAAACAACAGAACTGTATTCATAAAAATGTGTCCACTTATTGTGCATATTGTGCAGTGAGACTTTTTAAATTATTTTACAGTAAGACTTCTTAAAGAAACCTTTCATCCTTTTTAAGAATTGTGTGTATGTGTATGAATGTTTGCCTGTACCATGTGTATGCGTGTCCATGGAGGTCAGGAGAGGGCATCAGATCCTTGAGAACTAGAGTTACAGGTGATTGTGAACACCATGTGGATACTGGAAACCAAATGTGTGTCCTCTCCAAAAGCAGCTAGTGCTCTTAAGCACTAACCCAACCACACTCCAGCTCCAAGACTGACATTTTCCCCCCTTAGGAAAAAAAGAAGACCCTAGAAATTATATGTTTAGAAAGAATATTTAAACTTCTATTCTTGGTGAAATGTAATACAGGTCACAGATGCCAGAAGTTACCCCACTATAATAAAATAGTATTCAGTTTGTTAAAAATGCATTTATCAAGAAATAAATGAATAAAATGGCCTTTAATTTTCCCAAGACTGGAAAATGTTTTCAGAAAAAAAAAATAAGACTTTTTAAAAAGCTGTGGTAAGTTTTGGTTCAGTTTGCTTGGGTTTTGTATGTTTCTTTCTTTCTTTCTTTCTTTCTTTCTTTCTTTTTTAAAGACATGGTCTCTCTACAGAGCCCTTCCTGTCCAAAATCTGTCCCAGGCCAGTGGGCAGACTGGCCTTGAATTCAGAGAGACCACCTACCTCTGCCTTCTGAGTGCTGGAATTAAAGCTGTATACCACCATGCCAGGCCCTTTGGTTTTGTTTTGAAGGCAGGTTTTCCTATAGAGTAGATTAGCTTTGAATTTGATGTGTAGTTGAGAATGGCCCTGAACTCGTGATCATCCTGCATAAGATTCCTCAGCACGACGCTTACACATGAGCATCACCACACCCTGTTAAGTGGCATTCATTTTTGTCTTACTACCATTCAGAGTCTCAAAGAGGGAAAGTATAGACAGCCTATCAAATTGTGAACACTTCATAGATCCTTAAAAGTATTCTGAAGTCATCTAAAAGAGATTTAAAAATTCACTCCAATTCAGAATTTTTCTAAGAATCCTTGTTTCTTTTTATCTGGTTTGGTCCTAACTTCCTTTCCTTATTGTCTTTGCCAGGACCTTTTCTCAGAAGTGTATGTTTTTACATTGATCAAATCAAAGATTCTGAATGGCCAGGCTAAAGGAATCATTAAGCTGGTATCAGAACACAAATGTGCTTGTCATTTCCTCTTCTAATCATTTAATCATCCTTTCATATTTGTGCTTTTCCTTCTCTATATCTCATTAGAAATTCAATACACTAGTCGGGGAAAGGGGAATTCAAATGAGCGGAGGCCAGAAACAGAGAATCGCCATTGCTCGAGCATTAGTTCGAAAGCCCAAAATTCTGATCTTAGATGAGGCTACGTCTGCTCTTGACACAGAGAGCGAGTCTGCGGTTCAAACTGCTCTGGAGAAGGTAAGTGCACACAATCTTTTCTGAGTCCCAAACTCCTGCTTCATTGTTGTTTTAAAGTACAAGAAATTATAGATCTAGGGTTCTTTGGATAACAGCTAGTAGTTTGCAGAGTTCCTCTGGTATGGATCCAGAGTATGACTTGGAGAAGTAAATGCTATAGCTATCTAGGGTTCTTTGGATAACAGCTAGTAGTTTGCAGAGTTCCTCTGGTATGGATCCAGAGTATGACTTGGAGAAGTAAATGCTATAGCTAACATTACACACACACACACACACACACACACACACACACACACACACACACAAGTATGTGTGAATATATATGCACATATATGACATTCACAGATATTTCAGCATATTTTAGAATTAAAACTAATAGAAATATTTGCTCAATGCAAAAGGCTGGCTTTGATTACAGGTCTCCTGCTCAGTTTTATTTTCTTACATAATTGTAAAAATTGAATCCCAGGAAGGACACTCTGTCATTATCTGAGACATGGATGTTAACTGTGACTGCTTTTTATTCTGCTCCAGATTCTAGAGCACAAACTCAACTGTTCTTAAGTTATAACTGTATGACTCCCATCTTTCTACTGTCCTAAGAAAGTTCTAGTCTTTTTTTTTTTCTCACTTAAGAATATCCTAGTGATGTTAAGAGACATTGGCTTCAGTGGGCAGCCCCTGGGATTTCCAGGTTCCTGTGTCCTGGTACAAAGGGTTGCACAGAGAAAGGGAGAATAGTAGAAGCAGAGGTAATTTATCCAGAAAAAAATACACTTTCCTGGGAGGAAGCAGGCCAAAGATGAGAGAAAAGTAAGCACAATGGTCCCACACTCAGAGGGCCTAGCTTGGATTCTCTTGCTTATTTGCATAGGTGCCATCTTTTACATTTTAGCCTTGGTGATGGCAGGGGCTTCCAGTCTTAATCTCTGCCTACTGGTTTCTTTTACATAATAATTCATGGTTATGCTGAAGGCTTTTCAGTCTTGCACAGGACCTTACTCTCCTGGATAGTAATAAATTAAATGTATCACAATACTCATTTCTTCAAGAAATAGTAAGATTTTAAACATTTAAAGCGTTAGCAAAAGACCTTTACTCACACCAAGTAACTATTTTCAATTCTACATGATAGCATCTGCTCATTCATGTGCATGCAGAGATTACCATGGGATCACAACCTTTTAGACAGAGAACGTGCTTCCTTAATTATTCTAGCACTTTAAGCAAAAGTACAATACATTTACATTAAACAAAATTGTGAAAATTAAGAAAATTACAATTCATAGGTCAATAATTAAAGGCATGCACTATTAATGTTTTGATATATCCTATTTAATTATTTTTTTACAGGTAGTTTCTAGACATAGCCATAACAAGATGCATAAGCTTTCCCCTGGCACTTTCCATGTAGCATTATGTCATAACTCTATTAGTTTTGATTCTGAATCTAATGTTTTGAAGAGTTTTCTTTTCTTATAGATTTTAACTAAAAGACTTTGAAAAAGTAAGCATATCAATTGCTTTATAGAGAAAAGAGGAGGCAATTAATTCAGAGCCTGGCACCACCCTTCCAATGCTAGCAGAGGACAGAAACAAGGTTCTTGGTGTTTATAATTCCAATATCCTCCTTGGAAATGGATAATAATAGAATTAGAAATAATAAAATTAAATATCTGTGATATAGCAATAGCATGAGCAGTGATGCTGGCAATCACTTGCAGTGTCTGTTGAGTACCTGCTACTGGGCTGGGCTTTCGTGTAAAATGCATTATCTCAAGATTACCAAGTGCAACCATATGGAGGGAAACAAAGCTGAAAGACTAGATTACAAAGCTATTTTAGCTTTGTGGCAGCTAGCAGAGTATTATCAGTGTAGTGACAGGTGCCTTGGATGTCAGAATAATGCACAATACAAAAATCTCACCTAACTTATGACAGGGCTACCAGAACACTCATTCAATTAAAGGCTAGCAATGACATCATGCACAGAAATCAATTCCAGGTGAATTAAAGGTTTAAACATGAAAGGTACAATAATAAAAACTAGAGGATAAAACAGAAAAACATCTGTGTGTGACAGAGTGTAATATTCCTGAAATAGGATTCAAAAGACACAATTAGAAAAGATATGTGTCACTGAATTGGACATCATTAAAATAAGTTTCTAAAAGCTGTTTTACAGAGTAAGAAGACAACCATATATGTGGAAGAAATAGTTATAATACTACACAGCTTCTCACAAAGTTCCCATAACTAGGCTATGTAAATTGTCCCCAATAAATAGGAAGAAAAAGATGGCTCCCAAAGAAAAGTTAGCATGAGATTTAGGCCAGAGTATTTATATTTTCACTAACCAGGTGAAAAGTTGTTCAACTTCATTAGTCCTTAGGAAAATGTAAATAAGAGTTTCAATGTGATAGTTTTCATCTATCAGGCAAAATGAGATCAACTGATTGTTGGTGTAAATAGAATGCTGCCTGGACTCTCCTGCTTTGGGGGGTGGGCCCTACAGATGCCTCTTCAGTCCCTTTTGAGGTGTGTAAATGGTAGATCTTTATAAAGCTGTTCACTAAATAAACACATGCAAGAATCTATATATTATAGAAAAAACTAAAGCAACTCAAACCCAGTTAGAAGTAGAATAAATAAATTATATCTGTATGGTAAAATACTATGTAGACATAAGAAACAAAATAAAAATAATATAATATTGAACATAAAGACTCCGACATGTGCGAGTGCAGATTCCATAAATACAGAGAGACAGACAGGCAGACTCTGGTGGTCTCCTTTGGTGCATGAGCAGTGACAAGGACAGGAGAGAGTAAGTGATGGCCTCTAGATGCTGGTAATGGCCTGCCTGTGTGAGCTGATGTGTTAAGTTTGAAATGCATCTATCAGTGCCCCCATGTGTACCTTTCTATGTACTTATGTTTGGTTCAAAACATATTTTACCTTGAATCTACACATAACTTGTTAAAGAACATGCTCATTTGAGAGATGACAATAAGTTTAAATTTTTGTTCTTATGGTTAGACAGCTAAAAATTTCTTATTAGGTTTCTTTCCAGTACTAAGATACTATGATTTTAATTTTTAAAAATTACTTTTTTATATTCCATATTTTACTGGCCTTTCTAGTCTACCAAATATTCTGATTTTTCTTTATTCCAGGATAAGATTTTTTTATAAAGCAATACTGTGAAAATAAATTGTCCTGTCTGTTACAGAGATTATTTCTAACACTCTTCTGTTTATTTTCTTCATCTTTTGTCCGGTAGGCAAGCAAAGGTCGAACTACAATTGTGGTCACCCACCGGCTTTCTACTGTTTGCGGGGCAGACCTGATTGTGGCAATGAAGGAGGGCATGGTTGCAGAGAAAGGGACCCATGCTGAACTAATGGCAAAACAGGGGCTATATTATTCACTGGCCATGGCACAGGTAGTGTTTATAGGATGTTACGTTTGCATGTTTCTTTGTAACATAGGAAGCAGAATGGATGGGGACAGGGTTCCATTCCCAGAAGAAGTGATTGGAAGGCTATAGAGGTGGGAATAAACTGAGAAGAAAGCCAGAGAGATGAGATAGCCATGCAAAGATGGGAAGACAAAAATAAACACTTCATTTGCAACTGAAAAGTAAAGATCAGCTTTCCGTGCAGAAAGAGGAATGCTGGGAGAATAGAGACAGTGAGAGAAAGATATTAGAAGTTCTTTAAATTCAAGTACTAGGCTTTAAAATGCATAGCACACATGACAGACACTGTGTGTGGCATGTGATGGATCTTGATAAGTATCTGTGGAATAAGCACATATACTCACCAACTCTGCTCCATACATACACATCCTCATAGGTGGGATACAGAGCTCATATTGAGCAGTCAAAGGGATGGAATAAAGTGGCCAGTTCACATTCTTCAGCATCCACCTGTCTGCTTGTGCTGAAATCTACCCTGCTGGATTTTACACAGCTCTCTCCAGGCACATCAGTAGAAGTGATGGAGATTAAGCCTTAGCCATCCCCTCACACTACTCCTGCCTTCTCTTATTCTAGAAGACAAATTTCTTCCTCAACTCTCTTATATGGGTAAATAACTTCAATCTTTTTCTGTTTATTTTACTTTTTCAACTGTCTGGATCTACCATTGATGTCCATATTTTTATTTTACAAGTTAGGAAATAGAGAAAGCTATGAGTTTCTATCTCCTCCTCAAGTTTATAACAAGACTGTAAACTCTAACTTTGTCCACTACAGTAAATAAGGTGTTATTTAGCATAACCTAAAAATTAATGAAAACAAAACAGAAGTTAGAAATATAATTTTAAACAGAACATGGTGGCTCAGACATGTAATTCCGGTACTCTGGAGACAGAAGCACAGGAATCCTTGTGAGTTCAAGACCAACTTGAGACACACAATGTGTCCCTGGTTGTTTTTGTTGTTTTATTTTGTTTTGTTTTTTTAACAAAAAAAGGTGCTGGGGAGATGTCTCAGTCAATAACTTGCCTGCCTCATAAGCATGAGGACTAAAATTCAGATTCCCAACACCATGTAAAAACCAGACACAGTGGCTTCACTAGAAGCTCCAGCTAGGAGATGGCAGAGACAGGCAGATCTCTAGAGCCCACTGGCCAAACAATCTAGCCAAATTCATGAACCCAGGTTCAATTGAAGACCCTACCTCAAAAAGCAAGATGGATGACAGGAGAAGATGCTACTCAGTTTTAATCTCTGGCCTATAAACATGTGCATGCACATACATGTGCACACTGACATGTGCATATATACAAACACGTGTACTTACATATAACACATATATACACATTAAAAAAGAAACAAAACAAAGGAAGAACATTCTACTCAATTAACTATTTGATTTTGATTCTATTTTTTATTTGTCCATATTCTGCATTTTCCTTAAAAAGAAAAGTGTTGACAGGAAGTGGTGACACACACCTTTAATCCCAGCACTCAGGAGGCAAAGGAAGATGAATCTCTGTTAATTCAAGGCCAGCTTGGTCTACAGAGCAAGTTCCAGGACAGCCAGAGTTACAACACAGAAAAATCTTGCCTCGAAAAACCAAAAAGAATAAAAGAAAGAGGGAGTAGGGAGGGAGGGAGCAAGGGAAAGAAGTAGGAAGACAGGAAGGAAGGAAGGAAGGAAGGAAGGAAGAAAGAAAGAAAGAAAGAAAGAAAGAGGGTTATTGCTTGACACTGAATTTGCATCATTTTTCATTTCTTGGAGAAGTGATTCTCAACCTTCCTAATGCTGCAAGCCTTTAATAGAGTTCCTCATATGTGGTGACCCCAACCATAAAATTATTTCACTGCTACTTCATTAACTGTAATTTTGCAGTTGTTATGAATCATAATGTAAATATCTAATATGCAGGATATCTGATATATGATCCCAGAAAGGATCACAACCCATAGGTTGAGAACCTCTCTTAGACGTATCAGTTTATAAAGTTACTAAGTTCAATATTTCCAAACCAATATGACTAGTAAGAAAAAGGACATAATTGAGGGTCACATTCATCACTTTTTTGAGATCTTTAAGAACTATTACACTTAGGCTTTCTTTGGAATAACACATCTTTAGTTTTCATTATAATTAAACTAAAAGTCCATTAGTAAGCCATGAGTTAAAGGTTTTCACAATGTGGGAAAATTATAGTTATGTAAAATACTCTAACTCCTTCTTTGAAGTAGATTAGTATTCTCAGCTAACCTCAGCACTGAATAGTCAATTCAGATTGTGAACTTAATGCTAAAGGAACCTACAAGAACAAGTGATTCTTTTTTCAAATCCTGGGTGCATTTATTTGCCACTATTGCTCATAGTGTCAGAATTAGTCATTCTGAAAGTTTATAACCATCACAATGACAAAGCTAAATTTGCTAAGAAAACCCAGGGACAGAGGAGATCACCTGGAGGAAGAGGACACTGTCTTGCAAGTATGAGGACCAGATTCCAGATGCCTTCCAATGTGGCAGACCCTGTAATTCCAGATCTACTCCAGTGTTGGGGGAGAGGTCTGTAATTCCAGATTCTCACCAAGTGTGGCACACCTCTGTAATTCCAGATCCACTCCAGTGTTGGGGGAGGGGTCTGTAATTCCAGATGTCTTCCAGTGTGGCAGACCCTAGCAATTTCAAATCCACTCCAGATTTGTGGGAAGGGCCTGTAATTCCAGATTCTCATCTGTATGGCAGACCCTGTAATTTCAGATCCACTCCAGAGTTGAGGAAGGGGCCCATAATTTTAGATGCCTTCCAGTGTGGCAGACCCTGTAATTTCAGATCCATTCCAGTGTTGGGAAAGGGGTCTGTAATTCCAGATTCTCACCAGGGTGGCACACCTCTATAATTTCAGATTCTCACCTTTGTGGCAGACCCTGTAATTTCAGAGTCATTCCAGAGTTGAGGGAGGGGTCTATAATTTCAGATGCCTTCCAATGTGGCAGACCCTGTGAGGGGTCTGTGATTCCATATTCTCACCACTGTGGCATACCTCTGTAATTCCAGATTATTATCAGTGGGTGGGACTGAAAATTCAGATTCACACGAGTGTGTTTGTAGGATGGGAGTGGCTACAATTTCAGAAGAGACAGAATCCCCAGTATATAACTGCTCAGCTAGGCTAACTACATAAGATCTCTCTGGGTTCATCCAAGAGACCCGGACTCTTGGAGGTAGAGAATGATAGAGGAAGATTCCCACTGTTGACCTCAGGCCTCCACATTCACAAGCACAAACACACCACAGAAAGACAGAGAGAAAGAGACAGAGAGAGAGAGAGAATACATACACGTGGGAAAAGGAAAGAAAAGTAAACAGCCCAGGAATAAGCTGCCATCACTTCCAGCTGACTCTGTGAGGTTACACTTTTAGGGCCTAGGATAAATGTCTTAAATTCTTTATGCTTCTATTTTCTAAACCATAACATGTGAGAAGTACAGGAATCATGTAATCAATAAGGAGATAATTTCTATAAGTATTTAAAATTATTCTTGTATTAGTGGATATAAAATAACCAACTACAGAGGAGCTAGAGAGACAACTTAGTGGATAAGAGCACTAGTCTCTCCTACAAAAGACCCAGGTTCTGTTCCAGTCACTCATATGATAACCATAACTATTCATAACTCCATTTCCATGGGATCTGATACCCTCTCCTGACCTCCATGGCACCAGGCATACATATACATACATTTAGGCAGAAAAATTATAAACATATAAATCTAAAATATTAATTCAGTGCAGATGCAATTTTTTGGTTTTGTTTGTCTGTTTTGTCTTTTAAGAAAGAGTTTCTCTGTGTAGCCTTGGCTATCCTGGAACTTGCTCTGTAGACCAGGCTGGGCTCAAACTCACAGAGTGTGAGGATTAAAGGCATATGCCACCATTTCTGGCTCAGGCGCAATTTTAGAATATCTTTTATTTGTAGTTTGACAATTTTGTACATGGGTACAGTCTATCTTGATTTCTCTCTGTCCAAGCTTCCAAACATACTCCTCAATATCCCCTCCCACCTTCATGTACTATTCCTTCTTTTTCTTTTCTCTTTTTGTTTTTGTAACCCACTGAGACCAATTAGTGCTTCCTGCTGCAATATCTAACGACCTTGTTTGCTTGATTTTTGTTTAGGTAATTTTGGCTGAAGTGAGTTAGCAAATGCAATAGCCATGTTTGTGTTCAGAAGATAGCATTTCACAACACTCTTCCTCATCCTCTGCCTTTTCTTCTGCTATGTTCCTTGAGCCTTGAGGTGTCCAGTTTAGACCTAAGCACTCAAGAGTCACTTATTCTCAATATTTTAGCCAGTTATCCATCTCTGCAGTCCACTGTGGAAGGTAACTTCTTTGGCCAAGACTGAGAGCAGCACTAATCTATAAATATAAGCATAAATAGCTAAAAGACAATTTGGCATGTTCATTTAACAATAGAGCATATGTTTCCTCCTAAGACTTATGTCCATCCAGTCCATGGGCTTTTGAGCATGTTTACAGTGTTTGACAATAATTCCCTCCTGTGTACAGGCCTCAGATCCTTCATGCCACTATTGCATCACCTTGTCTGGTAGGTCAGTTTGCAGGACTCAGGATCCAGTGCTGGCTGAAGCTATTGCTGTCTTTACCACCACCTTCCCCATCTACCACCACAAGTCAGGTTCCTGTATAACGCCTTCCAGTACTAGGAAACCTAGCCAGCAGAAGAGAAGTTCTCAGGTCAGTCTGAGATTGGTTCATCTATATTTTACAACCAAAATATGTTTTATCTTCAACAATAGGGTCTCACCATGTAGTTCCAGTGAGAAACCAAGAGCAATGACAAGAGCTGTGTTGTTTTGGAGACACCAAGCCTCTGGTGACTCCTTGAGTTGTAAGGAGGTGTTTAAGGCCTGGCACCAAGATTTTTATTTACCCATGCAAAATACCTATGTTCAAAATCCTTTTTTTATTATTTTTTTTAGTTACCTTGCAAAGTAATAGGTTTCCATAAGGACTTTTCATACATCCTTAGTTTGGGTGGGCCCTCAATCTTCCTTCCTCTTGTTTCTACTTAGAACCTTTAACACCCCCATCCTTATTCTTTTGTCCAGCAAGCTCCATAAAACAATAAATTGTCTTTAACCAATAATAGAATTTCTCCTTAGAAAACTTTTCTATGAAAGCAGATCAAATTCTATATTAAATTTTTCACAGGTGAAATATCTCCTGAAGAAAAAAAAAGTCAAATAAAAGATTACTTCCACATTAGAAAAATAACAGAAAGGTGACAGCATAAAAGAGTGTGTGATTATAGATGTCTAACAACAAGGCAGTCTGGTTAAAGTTCACTCTCTCCTCCTGTGGTTCATTAACTGTTCTCCAGATTGCTGAGGAATCAGAGCATCCCTGGAATGTGGTCCTGGGCACATGTTCCTTCCCTCCATCTCTTTATTCTTCTCTCAGCTGGTGTCCTATCTGAGCTCCCATTTCTTTCTTGTCATCTCCCTGCACTAGAGGCTTCTAGTGAAGCCACAAATCAGCTTGTTTACTCTAGATCAATGGGGAATACTGCTTAGATGTTTCACTGAAATTGACCTCAAATTTCTAAATTACAAGAAAATTAAAAACTAGGGCCAGTGCAATATAGCTTAGAATTTAACCCTAATCTATATTTTAGCACTTATTTGTGGTTACTTTGATTTTTCTATGTGTGTGTGTGTGTGTGTGTGTGTGTGTGTTTTCTCAATGCACATATACCATTCTGCTTTGAAATCTCAGTCTGAATTGGGCTAAGGATACTGACCAAAAAAGTATTTATTATCTACTAAGAGCTCAGTTCCTGGCCAGACACACATAAGCTTTAAAGTTACACAACAAAATACTTTTGCATTTTGTTCCTTTGTGTGTGTGTGCGTGTGCGTGTGCGTGTGCGTGTGCGTGTGCGTGTGCGTGTGCGTGTGCGTGTGTGTGTGTGTGTGTGTGTGTGTGTGTGTGTGTACGTTTGTTTGCTCGTTTGTTTTTAAGAAAGAATCTCTAACTGGCCTAGAACTCACCAAGTAGGCTATACTCTCGAGTCAGCAAGCCCCAAGGATCATCTTGTCTCTATTTATCCCTCCCGTCTTTACCCTCCAGCTGCTCCCCTACCCCTACTCCCAACCCATCCTTCAGTACCCTCTTCTGCCAGCACTAGGTAGGATACTAAGTACATTCCATCATCCACGCTTTTTTTAAACACTGAATTCTAGAGAACTCATGCTTGCTGGGCATGCCAACTGAGCTGTCTCCCTAGCCCTGCCTTTGTACTAAAGCACCGTTCTGACATCCTATAATTCTTCATTTAAGGATATTGAAAAAGATAATGAACAAATGGAGTTAAAGACATGTTCCATTGAAGAAAATACCAGCTCTCTTTCTCTATGTGATGTGAGTAGCACCAAGTCCCTCTGTGCTGACCAGTCTGAGGAAGCCATCCACCATCAAAAGGTAATGGGGTCACCTGTCAACATGTTTGCAAACATGTTCTCCAATGACCAAGTAATCATTATAAAATGTATAACTACTTTTCAATAAAATAGTACTGTGAAAAAGTTCATAAACCATTTGCTCTCACTTCCCCGTGACACTAAAGAGGTCATCTAATGAATCACATTTATGTCAAAGGTCTTTGTTGAGGAGGAAAAAAACTTATGAAAACATGTTGTTTTTTTCTACAAGGCAAACCTTAGTTTAAAACAGCAGGATCACCCCAGATTAATCTGCATCAGGATGTTATGGATTTGAGTCTAGAGAGAACCCAGTGGGACTTAGGAACACCTAAGAATGGAAGTGAGCTTGAGAACTGCAACCAGCCAGTAGCATGACCCTTGATTGGTCATTTACTTACTACCTTCTTCTCTGTGTGTAGTCTTGGAGGAGAGGGGTTTCCAACTAATCTCAATTCCTCTTTCACTGGCCACTCCTGCTGTAACAGCCTAGAGGCAGACAAGCCCCATGTAAAGTTCAGGCCTCTGACCTAGCCCCTTGAATAGGGAAATTTGTCCCCAGGCTCTCAGTTACCCTGCTTTATCCTTCTCTGCCCCTGACATGGCTCACTATCAGTCACTACCTTCCCTGTTTCATTTCTCTATCATAATTTATCTCCTTCCTCCTAATCTAACTTGGATTCCAGAACCACAACTGACTGTTCTCAATACCTTCCCTGGTTAGGTTTCTATTGCCATGATAAGCAACATGTTCAAACAGAATTAGGGGAGAAAAGGAGTTTCTTTCAGATTGCAATTGTAGTGCATGCAGAAGGGAAGTCAGGGCAGGGACTCAAGGCAGGAGCCTAGTGACAGGAACTGAAGCAGAGGCCATGGAGGCTGTTTGCTTCCCATGGCTTGTTCAATTTGTTTTCTTATACAACCACCTGCCCAGGTGTGGCACTGCCCATGGTGAGCTCGGACTACCCTCACAAAAATGCATCCACAGACTTGCCTACAGGTCAAACTGTTAGAGACATTTTTTCAACTGAGGTCTCTCAAATGGCTCTGGCTTGTGTCATGTTAGGAAAAATAAACAAACAAAAGCAACCAGCCAGAAACCCTGGTAATAAACCTCTTCCCTCCACCCACTTCCCTGGGCTCCAGAGCTCGCCCCAGTCCCACGTCACTGGCCTCTAACCAGAAGTTCCTCATCTGGCCAGTTCCTGTGTGGTGACTTCAGTTTCCTAGCCTCCAGCTGCCAATCATCCAACAGCTGTCCTGGGCCCACTGTTACCTTCCATACTAGAAAGCCATTCTTCTTCTGAGGGCTAACAGCTGTCTCCCTGCCCACCTTCTTCCTCTCACTTGTTGGTTATCTGCTTGAACTCTGGATTGTGTACCCCAGCCCTTGTGATGTCCTATGTGACAAGGATCATCAGCTGTTTCACACTTTAGGTACAATTTATTCCTTCTTACTATGTGATGTTCAGAGCGTTCACACTTCTCCTTCCCTCTCTTTTCTATCACTTTCATTTCTGGAAAGGTTCATTTGTATAAACATGTAAAAATAATTTTCAGTCCAACAAGATAGTTCAACAAATAAAGGGACTTGCCTTTACCAGACACCACACACACACACACACACACACACACACACACACACACACACACACACACCTTATTAATGTGAAAACATTGAATCTATGTGAGAATACCTGGTAGAAAATTTTTAGGACTTTAAGATTTCTTAGATATATTACCAAAAACATGCTATAATAAAAAATAACAATAAATCAGACATTATTAGAGTGAAGAATATTTCTGTTTATAAAACAGATTTAAGCAGTAGGATAAGCCATAAAATTGAAAGTAGTTATAAACCACTTATCTGCTGTAGAACTTGAGCTCAGGTTAAATTAAAAATTCCCAAATATTAAAATAAAATATCAGCACCCCCATTACAAAGTGAGAACAAATATGGAAAGCATAAAGAGACAGAAACATGATATGAGCTTCTGGGATGGGCACAGATAAAGGAGCCAGACTGGCAACTGAGAGGCTGGAGACAAGGGGCTTGCGAAAGGCAGCAAGAACCTTCCAGTTGTGCTAATTATGGCAACTGTGTTAATAGTCTCATCAATAACTAGCTATTTCCATACTCCCAAAATACACACATATGTGCAGTTGGCTATAAGCAAATTACATATGTATGTGCAATTAGCTAATGAAAATTATAGCTTAATAAAATTTAAAAATAGGTCAGGTGAAATTTTAAACACTTTAGGAGATTTTAAACTTTTTATCAGACTGGTTTGTGTCTCTACAGAAAATGCATATTTCATATTTTTACATCAAATTATCTTAAGACATTCTATAATCTATAATATATTAGGTATGACACTACTCATGATTTTATAGAAATTTTTGTTTTGCTTTTGTCTTATTTCATTTCATTCTTTTCTGTCTTATTAACACTATTTAAACAACATTCCTTTCTTTAAACCTTTTTTTTTAAATCCTAGAGAAAAAAATCCTTTTAAAACTGTGACTCACAATTGCATATGGAAGCATCAAGCTGGATTCTGGGATCACAAATTTTTTTTTTTAATTACAACAGTAAAATTATTCTGCATGCATAGCAGCTAAGTACTAATTCAATATCAAACATGCAATGAACATATGCTTTCCTGGCTGTATCACCTGTCTGCATGGGACACTGTCACTTCAGTCTGAGCTCTGAGCACACAGCTATGCACCTTGCAGCATGCATGCCCTCACACCATGCTACACAACCAAACAGGAACACTTTCAAGGCTAAATCCTAGTAAAACATTGACCTTAGGTACTCTGTCTGCTGACTTTCTGCCTGACTCCTATCCTTGATTAGAACATGATATTAAATCCAGTCTAACAAGATTAAGGAAAATTGACTCTGTTATTTCTTCGTATGTCCTTTCTTTTTAATTATTTTACTTCTTTATGTGAATGGTTGTTTTCCTGCATATATGTTTATGCACCACACATATACAGTACCTGAGGAGGACAGAGGAAGGCATCAGATTCCCTGGGAAGGGAGTTATAGGTGATTCTGGGAATCAAACCCTGGTTTACCAGCCTCAATTTGTACTTTCTTGGTGATAGGAACTGAGCGGAATTGCAAAGCTGACATTGTACAGATTATCACTTTGACATAAGATTCCTTTATGTTTGAGACTTATTAGTAATAGCAGTGGTAACTTTTTAAAGAAAAATGAAGTTGTACAATGACATCTGTTATATTTTCTAGATTCCAGTATGCTTCTATTTATCCTGCCTCACTTCTCTGGGTTTCATAATGTCCTAAGATTGATGTTGTTCTTAACCAATTTGTTTTATTTATAGACAAGTCTTCCTGAAGTTTCTCTATTAAAGATACTTAAATTAAACAAGTCCGAATGGCCTTTTGTGGTTCTGGGAACACTGGCTTCTGTCCTAAATGGATCTGTTCACCCAACATTTTCTATCATCTTTGCAAAATTAGTCACTGTAAGTAAAACTCACTTGTTTATGATTCTAACAATTTAAGCATAGTCAGGAACGCAGAGCACACTGATCAGCAAAGTGGAATCCAGTAGGTCACTCCTAGGACAGGGTCCATGGTAGGAACAGCTCTTGTGCCTGGGAGATAAGCCATAGCTGTCTCATAACGTTCAGCTTGGTCCTGCTGGCTGGGTGAGCAGTAAGGGAATCACATTGTTGTCTATTTCTGACTCCTCTGTTGTATCAGCATTCCTAAGCACTGAAGCAATAAAGGAGACAGATACAGTTTCTCTCTTTCCAACTTGTCCAAACAATGACAAATTTTTATTACCAGCAAGCTCAGGGATAGGGAATATGAGTTTGGGATTGTGCCAAAGCCCCAGAAGAGTAGACTAGACCCACACTGTCTTCAGCAGCCCTGTACACAACTACATTCCGTGTGTGTGTGTGTGTGTGTGTGTGTGTGTGTGTGTGTGTGTGTGCACGAGTATAATACCTGGCTTTGTGAACAAGTTCAAGAACTACATACAAATGTCTCACTTTAGATGAATATTAAGAAATGTGAGTTATTGAAAGATATTATAAATAATAACTCAAACTGCTGATCTAGTTGAAGAAATACTATAGGGTCAGAAAGCTATCTCAGTAGGTAAAAATCTGACAACCTGAATTCGATCCTCAGAGTCCTTATTAAAAGCCAAATGTAGTACACATCTGTAATCCAGCACTCTATGACAAGACCTGCGACAGAGACAGGAGCTGATGGATGGCTAGCCTAGAGTGTGCAGTATAGAAACAGAGGAGGTGCCCTCCCTCAACAAGGTAGAAAACAAGAACCTGCCACCAAACTTGGCCTCTCGGCTATACACAAATGCCCAAATTCCCACACATATACACAGAGCAGGGAGGAAGGAGGGAAGAAAAGAGGAAGAGGGGAAGGGAGGAAGGGAAGAAGGGAGGAGGAGAAAGAAAATTCAAATAATAATAAAAAGGAAAAATACTATGATAGTTGAAGACTCATTTGTCTGATACATTTACAGAGCAAATGTAAGGAAATTAAAAGTAAATTGATTTTATCATCTGTTTTTAAAGTAAACACAGAATAGTAATAGTATTTTTTTTGGCCTAGAAATGCATAGTTTTTCCTTATGTTGTAATTCTTGTAGGATATCTTGGTGTGTGTGGACATTTTAAATAAGGCCATTTTGTTTTCTCTTTGCACTTTCCTACAAGCTTCTGATGGAAACTCTGTTCCTTCTCAGATGTTTGAAGATAAAAATAAAACTACATTAAAACATGATGCGGAACTCTACTCCATGGTCTTAGTCATCTTGGGCATTGTTGCTCTTGTTACTTACCTGTTGCAGGTAAATTTCTAATCGACTAGCCAGCCCTAGGCAGGATTCCATGTTTACGTTATCTTCTCCATTTCAGTTAAAAATATAATAACTGAATGATACAAAGAGTTAATAGTAAATATAGAACTTTTTGTTTGTTTCCTAGGGGTTGTTTTATGGCAGAGCAGAGGAAAATTTAGCCATGAGATTAAGACACTTGGCATTCAAAGCCATGCTGTATCAGGTCAGTGCATTTAGTGGAATTTTTCTTCTTTTAATTGAAATTTGTTGTCAAACATTCCAACTTTTAGCTCCTTCTCATTTCTTGACATAGTCTCTGTATCAGATCATTGAAAAGCAAAAATTTTTGTTGTTGTTATGGGCAGCAAAAATCTACCATTAATATTCTTATAACCATATTCTAATAAAAGCATACACAGGGGTTGAAGAAATGGCTCCGCAGTTAAGAATGCATACTGCTCCTGTAATAAAACAGAGGTCAATTTCGAGAATCCATATCTGGCTGCTTACAGCTACCTATTATCCGGACTCCAGGAAATGTGATCATCTCTGGAACTGCATGCACATGAACATACCATACACACACACACACACACACACACACACACACACACACACACACACACACCTAAAATAAAATAAATAAAATAAAATAATAAATCCTCAAAGCAAAGCACGTCCAAATTATGAGGTCTGAAAATAAAACAAAGATTTCAGGTCTACTAGTATCATTTCATTCAACATCCCTTTAGCACACCACATTGTGTTAGGGGATGAGAAAGAAACACCACACATTAAAACTGAAAAGAAACATAGAGACTTCCAAACAGTGTGGCAGGAGTCAATGATTTCCTTAGATCTCATCTGTGGGCCAGTGAAGGTTTTTCTCTCCACCCTCTAAAGTCTCTTGGCTGTTGTGGAGAAAGTCTTCAACTCAGATAGCATCTGTGTGCCTGTAAATCACACTGCTGCTCTTGGAAATGACTAAACTAGGTAGATCAACTCCTTATCTCCAGAGCTGAGGTGGATGGGGTTCCCCTGGGAAATGGGAGTCACTGAAGCTCTGCTTCACAGTCTGTGAGCAGAGCTGGTGGAAAAGCTTCCCACCTGGCAATTGCTTTTCAGAAATGAAGTTACTGTCATTCCTGGGGAGTTATCAAAAGCAGTTTTTATATCTTGTTAGCAGTCAGGGCTGCCACGAGGTGGAATTCTATGGTCCTTGTACTGCAGCACTCAGCCTCATGCAGTGAGTGCCATCACACTCTGTGCAGAAAGGTCCTGGCTCAGAGCTTTCTCTACCTTTGAAACAGCCTCTAATCTAAAACAAAACAAACAACAAAAAAAGTTCTTATCCCTGCATTTAACTCTTATTAAATTCTATTTCTTTACTTATTAATACCTTATGTCCCCACCTCAAATCTTAATTAAGGTGAGACTGTAATTAACTAAAAGTATATTTCACACCTACTGACTTACTGTTTTTATCTTCATGAATTTGTTTTCCCCAGTCCAAGTGTATTTATGTTCATAGAATCTTTTAACTCTTTCCTGAATATTTTGATATTTCACACAGGATGTAAATTTTTGTTTACTCTTTGTTACTTTGGACTTCTCCTCTGTTCACAGGTTATTTTTAAAGACATATTTTTATTAGTATGCATGTATGTCTATATGGGTATGTGCATATAAATGCAGGTGATGAAGGCGGCCAGAGCTTCAGGGCTCCTAGAACAAGTCAAAAGCTGTTGACCTGCTGACTTAACATGCTGGAAACATAACTCAGGTCCTCTGGAAGAGCAACAAGTGTCCTTAACCACTGAGCCATCTCTCCAGACCCTGTTTACAAAAATGTTTTAAGAGGAGGAACCTCAAGTCCCTAAGCTTCTTTAACCTGAGAGCGGTGCTCTGGTGGCTCCTATATCATGCATCCTCCTCTAGCCATGACTCTTAACACAGGCTTGCTATTCTACAGGCCACCCATGCTGTCCTTCGGAAGCATGCAACCATGTACAGAGAAGCCATGTGCTATTTAGCCTACTTCATTCAATTCCTCTATAATTTCAACTCAGTCCCTTTCATCCCATTTTTTTTTTTTTGTTTTTTGTAATTGTTCTTCAGCATTCTTCTTGCTTCTTACATTTGCTTTTTTTTTTTTTTTTTTTTAAATGGAGGGCATATAGCATTTTTTAGCCTTTTCTTTGTAAGTGCCTTCATGACTTCGCTTTGTCTGTGGCAAGGGAGACTGCTAATATGGGATTTTACCTAACTTTTATTGCCTGGGTTTCTGTCCTAAGATAAAACTTTGAAGCCTTAGAAAGCATGCTGAGGCTTGCAGTTCCTTTTTACAACCATTCTGGAATCTCACTGAAGTAGACATGTTTATAGAATTGGGCGTGACTTTCTGTAGGTACAATCTATCTTTTATGTGATTACCTAAGAGCCTTACAGTTGAAGAATTATTCTGATTGTTCATGACTTCCATCATAGAAAATATTGCTCACTGTATTTTTTTGTGGTCAATATTGATCTACAGAGCTTTGGAGTTTGAAGTTTGGGGTATTTTTTTGTTCTTGTTGCTTTGTTTTCTGTTCTTTGATTTTGTCCTTTTCTGCTGTAAATTGGATTGTTTAAGGTCTCCAGGTAAAACTGAATCTTTCAGTCATCAGATAGTAGCATTGATAGCAACCACTTAGGAGTTTCAAAGAGGCCTAAAGCTTCTTCTGAAAGGTTGTAAAGTATCAAATTCCCCCAAACAAGAAATAAAGTATTCAATCAGAGGAATGGCAGAACAAAACCATTTCTAAAGAACTGCAGCCTCTTTGCTAAAGTTTATATCCTGGCCCTGGCACTTGCCAGCTGTGTGCCCTTGACCTAGGCCCTCCATCCCTCAATATATCCATTTTCCAAGTCTACAAAATGTAGATTACCATAGTAACTCATAGGGCAGCTGAAATAACTACAGGAAAAAAATGCAAGCCACACTATCCTGGGAGTGTGATTGTATTTTATTTCTAGTGAAATTATTGGTAGGGAAAATGTATATCAAAATTCCTGATAGTCTCTATTTATACTTATTTTACCCTTTGGAGGACAGAAAGCAAGCCAGTTTTCACTCAGTGCCAGCTAAATTCCAGAAAATCTGCTAAGTAATTTGGCATAGACTGTGTATACAGAAAAACAATTACTGACTTATAGAAAAGCAGTTTGGGCATACTGCTGATTGGACATGTGGCTAAGACCAGTTATTATGTGGTATACTACATACCCAACTTACATGCTGTAAGTTGCTGCAGAATCTGTAATATAACATTCAATATTAATTTTCTATATTTTTTATATAATGCCTAAAAATTCTTTATGTATTCCATGTCATGTTGAAATCTAGAAAGTACTAGAAAGTAGGTAAAATCTTTTCATTTGAGGGTAAGTTATACAGACTAACAGTACTTGGCTTCCAGCTCCAAGGCTGTACTCATACTGCAGCTATCAATCATGAGTGTTCACCGCTTGCTAGAGTGCTTTACTCACAGAGGGTGACCATAGCTTCAGGTCACCAAAGATACCTAAGACCCTTTGAGAAAGCTTCCCATGGCAGTGGCTCACAGAATTGTGTGCAGTTACACCCGCCCTACTCTTGACACATTCCTCCACAGACCATTCTTCTAACATAGGGCATGATTCATGCGCAGCCTGCTTGTGTTTTATTTTGGTTTCCTTGACAGCACTGTGTAACCTGGGTCTCAGAGACCTGGCTGGATTCTCCTCGTTTTTTAATTCATATTATCTGAGTGAATGGGAGGAAACACTTAGTAAAAGGAAATTATTTTCTCTGGCTGAGAAGTTCTCAGAAGGGTTATCTCTATTAGCTGCTGAAATTAAATCAATTTTTAACTTGTGCTTTTATTGCTCATGTTTTTTACCTGTCTTATTTAGACACCATGCTTCTAAGCAGCAGTTTTTCAGCCTTCCAACTCTTATCTCACAGTACCTAAGACTTACCAAACTTAGAGATTAGTGTTAAGGAGTAATAGAAAGTATTGAGTAAAATCTTACCTCCTTCCTAAAGGAGAAGGAAATAGTCTTTTTATTTTCTTTTCTTCTTTTTTTTGTCATTGATCAGTTAAGTAAAAAGATTTAAAAATGTTTCTGAGTTGTACTGTACGTTACTCCATTATACAGATAGATTGTTCTAGATATACAGTTGACTGCTAATGGGTATATAACATGCATTGAGCCCTAGATTTAATCCCCAGTTCCAAAAACCTAAATAAATGGATAAATAAATAGTCTGTTGCTCACAAAATACTTGGGAATAAAATTGCCAATCTCTCTATTGTGATATATTTATATCACATAAATTTTTAGCAATAATCATTCTCCTACTGTTAAGTCTATATTCTATATACTGTAATATGCTAATGAGTCCATGATTTGGTCTTATATTCTTCAGTCTGTACAAAACATAAAGTTTTATGCGGTAAGATGCAGAAGTCAGTTGATCTGTAGTGCTTACTGACAAGTGAGAAGGTAACTAAATTCATAAATGTGATAGAAACATCACAGATCTGAGAAGAATGTTTTTCTAACCATGTTTAATTCCCCTTCTCTCTAGGACATTGCCTGGTATGATGATACAGAGAACAGCACGGGAGCCTTGACCACAGCATTAGCTGTGGATGTAGCTCAGATTCAGGGGGTATGTACATAGTGATTTTTTAATTTTTTATTATATGTATGTATTCTATGAGTGAGTGAGTAAGCCAGCGAGTGAGCATGAGCCATAGCCCACACAAGGAAGGCAGAGGACAGTTTTCTGAAGTTAGTTTTGCCCACCTACCATGTGGGGCCTTCAAATCAAACTCAGGTCATCTGGCTTGACAGAAGGTGTCTTTCCCACAGAGCCTCTTGCCAATCCTGTGGTTTTATTTAGTAAATAGTGGGCCATGTAGTTTGTGTGTGTACCTATATATGTGTGTCTGTGCCTATCCATGTGCTATGCAGAGGCAACCTAGCATTAAGGAGACCGAGGAGCATCATGGCCAACAGAGAATTCTTTTTTTTTTTTTTTTTTGGCAAAGAAGTCACACTTTCTATCCTTGTACATCCTTATTCAAGGTCCCTTCTCCCTCCCGCCACATCAGGTCATTCTTTCTTCTCCACAACTCCCCATCCCCTCCCTGAGCAGGCAGCTGACAGTCCCATGGTCCCACTGACCCAATATTGCTTAGTTCAGTCTCCACTCCTGGCAGATCCAGCTTTCTCCTCGCCCCTCAAGAGTGAGTCAGGTGTTCCTCTAAGGGGAATGGAATCCAAGGAGTCAGACCAAGGTGTTTCTGATGCCAAGCTGTTCAGTGGTTGTGGTTTGCAGCTTGGGCATGCTTTGCTTTTTTCTTGTTTGTTTGTTTATTTAGAGACCACTAATGAGTGAGTACATCTGCTTATCTTTCTGAATTTGTGATACCTCGCTCAGGAGGATATTCTCCAAATCCATCCATTTGCCTGCAAATTTTAGGATATCATTTTTTCTTACTGCTGAACAGTACTCCATTGTGTAGATGTACCATAGTTTGTTAATCCATTCTTCAGTTGAGGGACATCTAGGTTGTTTCCAGGTTCTTGCTATTACAAATAATGCTGCTATGAACATAGTTGAGCTAATACCTTTGGAGTATGACTGTGTATCTTTAGGGTATATACCAAGAAGTGGTATTGCTGGGTCCTTGGCGAGATTGATTCCCAGTTTTTTGAGAAACCGCCATACTGCATTCCAAAAGTGGCTGAACAAGCTTACACTCCCACCAACAATGGAGGAGTGTTCCCCTTGCTCTGCATCCTCTCCAGCATAGGCTGTCCTCTGTGTCTTTTATCTTAACCAACCTAACAGGTGTCAGGTGGTATCTCAAAGTTGCTTTGATTTGCATTTCTCTGATGGCTAAAGATGATGAGCACTTTCTCAGGTGCCTTTCAGCCATTCGTAATTCTTCTGCTGAGAATTCCCTTTTTAGTTCTGAACCCCATTTTTTGATTGAGTTATTCAAGGTTTTGGGCTCTAGATTCTTAAGTTCTTTATATATCTTAGAGATCAGTACTCTATCACTTGTAGGGTTGGTGAAAATGTTTTTCCATTCTGTAGGCTGTCGTTTTGTCCTATTCACAGTGTCCTTGGCTTTACAGAAGTCTTAGCTTCTGGAGATCCCACTTATTGATTGTTGGTCTTAGTGTCTGTGCCACTGGTGTTATATTTAGGAAGTGGTCACCTGTGCCAATTCGTAGAAGTGTATTTCCCACTTTCTTTTCTATCAAGTTTAAATGGCTGGATTTATGTTGAGGTCTCTGATCCACTTGGATTTGAGTTTTGTGCAGGGTGACAGGCTTGGATCTATTTGCATTTTTCTACACACTTCCATCCAGCTATGCCAACACCATTTGTTAAATATACTATCTTTTTTCCATTGAATATTTTGGGGCTCTTTGTCAAAGATCAGGTGTTCATAGGTTTTTGGGTTAATGTCTGGATCCTCAATTCTATTCTATTGATCCACAGGTCTGTTTTTATGCCAGTACCAGGCTGTTTTTATTACTGTAGCTCTATAGTATTACTTGAGAATTCTTAAGGAAAGACTGAAGGTTATCTTTGAGACCAAGTTATATTTAGGCTAAAATGAAGACACTTTGGCCCATGTACTAGAATAAATCTAAAGATAGAAAAGATTCTAAGAATTAGAGACAATGGTTCAGAAGAAAAAATAGAACAAGAAAATAGAAAGAGGAAAGTAAGCACACCCAGCACAGATTGTTCCATTGCTTTGTCTCAGACAGGAAATTATTAAGCAGCCCAAGCTTGAACCCATGAAGTTCTGTCCTGCCTCAGTCTCCAAATGCTAGAATTACATGTACTTCACTCAGCTCCAGAAATGTCAACGAAACAAAAAGTTTAATCTTCATTTCCCCAGAAACTAAGACCTTACTTAAAGGGATATCTAGTGTTTCAGATTCAGGGATGTACTCTGTGCAAGATGTTAAGCAGATTATGTTAGACAGTGTATATAACATTGGCCTGTCATAACACAGGTAAATAAAACATTGTTCATTGTTACTGGGTCCTAATGGTTCACTCAGGGAAGGTGGTGAGAAGATGAGGAGTCAACTACACAGAGTCAGTTGAAAAGCAAAGAACTAACTCATTTATTCAACAATGAGGAGAGCCTTATACACCTTCCTCCTAGCACCCAGGCTGTGCCATGATCTGGTGATATTGCTTGGCCATCCCTCAATGGTTAGGCATGACCAGGACCTGTGACAGTGTCACTTGTTAGGCAGATTCTGAGTGACTATAAACTCTGGGCAGCACCCATTGCTAGGCCCTCAGGCAAACTCCAGGTTGGCTCATAAGGAAGTATGTTATGTTATGTGTATACCTTGGCAAATTGTTTGAGCCAATGTCCTTGACCCTATGGGCCTGTCTTACTGCAGTTCATCATATTCAAGTCACTAACACAGTAGCATCACACTTACCATGATGCTGGAGTAAGTGTGAGAGTGGGGTTGTTGCAGGAGGAAAAGAACAACTAGCTAAATGTGGTAGTTTTTGTCTATAACTTTAGTACTTAGGAAGCTGGGACAGAAGGAGTGCTCCATGTTCCAGACTAGTTTGTTTCACATAGTAAATTCAAGATCAAACTGTACCTAGATGGTGAAGTTAGATATATAGATGATAGATAGATAGATGATAGGATAAATGCCAATTTTTTCAAATTATTTTAATAAAATTAATCTTTATAAAACAAATTTTAGTCTGAGAAAGTGAGTACAAAGCAAATTGTCTTTGTCTGAATTTAAGTGAAATCATTTTTGTTAGTGTGGGTATGTGGGTGTGTACATGCATATGCACACCCATATACATTTTGCCAGTGGAGGATGTCAAGTATCCTACTCTATCATTCTCTTCCTCATTTCCTTGAGACAAGGCTGACTGAAGCTGTAGTTCAGCAGGTGCCAGAACACACTAGCTGTCTCCTGCCTCCAGCTCATACGGTGCTGTGAATACAGGTGCATATGGCCATGCCTTAGTTATGTACTTGCTAGGGTCCAAAACTTAGACCTTTAAATCCACTGAGCCATCATCCTAGTCCAAGATATATTTTTAAAGCTCTGTTAGAATATGAACTCTAACAGACTTAAGAATCTCAAAGATTTCATTAGATAATATTTTAATTTTAAAATAGATCTTCTGCCCTATTTTAGAATTGGGGGGATTCTAAAATAGGGAAAATGTGTAAAACACATTGAGCACCATATTCATGTAATAGACAATAGGTTGGGGTGAACAGCCACTGCATTTGAAATGCCAGTTACAAACCTAGGCAGAAAAATAGCAGTTTCTTTAGGTCCATGCAAAACCTCAATTCACAAAAGTGTTTTTTTTTTTCCTTTACTGTGCTCATGTGCTAAATTTTTCTTACTACCTATCTTTTAAATATTTTGAATGAACCTCTTTCTTGAAAAAAAGAAAAAGGAATATTTTTTGTGGGTCTAGAGGGCTCAGCAGATAAAGACAGTTGCAGTGAGCTGAATTCTAGTCACAGAACCAACATGAAGGTGGAAGCAGACATCGGATTCCACAAAGTTGTCTTTTGACATTTACACAAGCATGTGTATTCACAGGAACACAAAAAATAAAATTAAAACATTGGCCTTGACCCTTTAAAGATTCGAATTAATGCTGTTTATCACTTGAAACTTCCTTATCAAAACTGAAAATACTGGTCTTACAACAACTTCTGAACAAGCCAAAACATTCTACTTTAATCAAAAGTAATTGTGTGGGACTTAAAAGATGGCTCCGTGGTTAAGAGCACTTATTGCTCTTAGAGGACCTGGGTTTGATTTCAAGCACCCACATGGCAGCTCAAAACCATCTATAACTCCAGTCCCAGAGAACCCAATGCCCTCTTCTGGCCTCCAAGGACAACAAGCATGTACATGGTACATGGGCATTACATATAAACAAAACACCCCTACACATAAAATAAAAGGTCCGAGACAGTGTGAACTTGATGAATTTGAAAGGTAAGATAAGAAAAGATGTCTAGATATAGGACTGAGTCTGCCACTCTACTAATTTGAGTTCACAGAAATGTTTGCTTGGCTGCATAATAATGAGTTCATATCCAGTGTGATGAATATTTTTCATATCAGACAAAGATGACTTCCCTGTCTTATTTGCCCATTAACTCCTTTCTTAAAGAGAAACTGAAGATGAATCTAGAAATAATTTGAGGTCATATTTATGTTATATGAATGTAGGTAAATAATATCCCAGTTCCTGTTTATGCAATTTCAGTCATAGTTTGCCAAGTATATTAGAGTGAATGTTTATAACATAAATCCTTAATAATAATGTTTTAGAAACTTTTAACTAGTGACTCAAAATATATAATCTTATATACATTATATGTGTAGATACAGTCAGCTTTTTTGAATTTATTCAACAAATTCTTTTTCTGCTGAAAAATATTCTCACTGTCATTTTTAGAAGCTCTGATACTTTGAGAACAATGATCAAAACACATTGGTGAAATGCAGTCATATGACAACATCTTTCCTGAAAGAGTTGAATAAATAACACAGCCTCTTACTGGTATTGTTTTAGCCCAAGGTAATGGCTTATTGCCCACATATCTGTCAACAGACTCCCATATAATAAGCGGTTTTAATAAAAGTATAAATCCATTTTAGATTCTTTTTAAAACTAGATTCCACAAAATTACAAGGTATTGTTATTTCTATGTATTCTAGTAACTCTGTCATCATCCAAAGATCTTACCTCATTTTTGCACACACACAAAAAAAATGTTATTGACACCATGGTGCATATTCTATGCCACCATCTGATCCAATGCTAATGCCAAGAACTCTGTTCATCAGAGCTATAATTTTGTTGCCTCAAGAAATCATAAACATTTACTTCATTTATTAATTTCAGAGCCAATGAGCTGATCAGCTTGTGCTAGCACATTAACTTGGGCAATTCTGACCTCATTTCTTGATGTCATTTTGACATGGGATGTACATAAAACAACTTGATAGTCCTTTTGAGTCAACTAACATTAGTAGTTATTGAAATGACTTTATTTAGCACAGTATAAACTGACATATAATTACAATCCTGTCCTGAGGTTTTTAGACTAAGTTTATTAAGAATGATTATCAAGTGTGTAGCAAAATCTGACATACAAAACTATGGGAAATTGAATGATAAATTTAATAATTTTTTCCACAAAAAAACACACTGATGAATTATAACAATGATTAAATATAGTGTGCATTCTTAATTTGGGCAAACTTTTGTCTGTTTGTCCTACTAATCCTTGTTTTGTTTTTTTTTCATAATATTTTTACAACCACTACTTCAGGTTATGTTGACATAGTTCTCAGGTTTTTGAAAGTATCATTCTTATCCTCTGTATAGTTATTGTTAACTCTTCCACATTTTAAATTCTTTTTACTGTGTTTTTTTTTTTTGATAAATACAAAATAAAGAAGGAAAAAAAAAGAAAGTATTCTCATGTATAGTTGTTCCACATATGAATTATTAACATAACCTAACTTTTCAGACATGTTAAGCTCCATGTGTTAAAAACAAAAACAAACTGAATAGTAGCATTAACATATGTAAACCCATTGTGAGCCAGGAAACCCACGCAGAAAAGAATCTTTATATATGTAATATTTATATTTACATATCTTTATATTAATGTAGAAATAATCACGATCAGAGAGAGAGAGAGAGAGAGAGAGAGAGAGAATTCTTGCTACGTAGCCTAGACTGGTCTCAAACTATGTAGCCCAGGGTATCCTTGAGCTTAAGATTCTCCTGCATCAGCTTCCCAAGATAGCAAGTGTGTACTATCTGATTGACTACCAAAATAATATAGTTTTCAAAAATTTACTATTGATGTTGTTCTTTTGATATCTTCAACTCTGAACAATAACTGTTAACCAACAATAGTGTTATAACAAGGTTGGCATGCTGGGCACATCTCTTCCATTTCTGCAATCAAATGTAATTAAGTTATCTATTATCTATGCATTATTTCTTTGGCTGGCTGGTAAATAAGTCACTTAAAAATTATTTTAGGTCTCATTTTCATACTTTATGAAAAAATTCTAATATTTTATTTCAAGTTTCCTATTTTTACTGAATGTTGTTTTCCTGAAAAATGGGAGTGTTATAAGTGTTCATTTTGTTAATACTTATTTTTTTAGTACATAGTATAACAGCATACAAGCCAAAAGCTGTGTTATCTAATTAGAACACACAGTGATTCATGATATGTTATGGTTATAAAGCATGGCGTTAAAGGGCCAGCTTCTGGTAGACACCATTTTATTCTCTTTCAATGAGCTTGCTGTTTTCAGAGTCTATGTGTAAGTAAGACAACAGAACATCTAACCCTTCATTAGTTCTGGAATGATTTCAGTTGATTAACTGCCATTATTTTGAGTCTCACTTTGCTACATTTTACTATACTTGGTTATTTTTTATTAGATGCCATACATTAGGACTTTGGAAATTTAGATACCAAGTATTTCTATATTAGTATATATTCTTGAGTTTTATTCTTCAGTGAGTTAAAAATCCCCTGGGAAGAGTTTGTTCCATTCAAGTGTTTATGTTATGATTTGACTGAAGTCTACTTCCAAGGCAAGACTATTCTGTGCATTCTACCCAAAGCCATTTGAATCACAAATCTCTCTAGTTCAGCAATCTCTATATATTCCCAGTCCTCATGTGCATGCATTTCTCCGCTGAATACTCAAACATCACCTTCTGTTGGTGTCCTGATTTTTTTCTTCCTCTCTGGTTAATATGCTGTAAACTGATTTGGATGCCTCAGCTCCTCAGGTTTGCTCATTCAACCTAGGGAGTCTGCTGTGTTCTTCAGTTCACATCTCTTCACTGCCCTATAAAGCTATGGGAGTAGCTGAGGTAATGACTATGTTTTTCTGCCATTTCTGCCATTGTTTGTCTTCTGTCAGATGCTTTGAAAGCCAACCTGTCATGTATTTTCTTTTTGTTTCTGATAGGAGATAAACCTGCTACTCCATCTTGTCCAGAAGCAGAAATACCTCATGTAGAATGTTACTATAATTGCATCCTTATAGCCCTTTCATTTGCCCAGGCTAGCCACTCCTCTGTGTGTAGTTTTCTTACCAGTTATGCCCCCTGGCTGGGTTTTTAAAAATTATTTATTAATTTACTTATATGTGCACTGATGTTTTTCCTGTATGTGTGTCTGTGTAAAGGTGTCAGATTCCCTGGAATTGGAGTTACAGATAGTTGTGAGCTGCTATGTGGATGCTGGGAATTGAACCTAGGTCCTCTGGAAAAACAGCATATGTTTTTAACTTCTAAGCCATCACTCCACCCCATCTACCTCCATAACTTTTTAATAGTTTACTGAAAGCTGTGTAATTTGTGAGAGATGCAATTTTACAAAAACCCATCAAGTTTGTGAGAATTTCTGTCTTCTAGCAGTTCAGATTTCTGATCTGAAATTAAGATACTTAGCCAATTTGAAGTTGAGTTTGAATAAGAAATAAAAGTATGAGTCAGAAGAGATGGCTCAAAAGTTAGGAGCACTGGCTTCTCTTTCAGGGTTGCTAAATTCAGTTCCCAACAACCACATGAAGGCTTACAATCATCCATAATGAGATCTGGTACCTTGTTTTGGCCTGCAGGCATACATGCAGTCAGAACACTTTAGATAGACAGATAGATGATAGATTGATAGATAGATATAGATAGATAGATAGATAGATAGATAGATAGATAGATAGATAGATGATAGATAGATAGATAGTTTTTAAAAATAAATAAAAATATACTTTCATTCTCTTGCATGTGGGCATCCATTTTCCAGGCACCTCTTGCTGAAGAGGGTGTTTGTCTTAGTTGGGATTACTATTAGTATGATGAAACCTCATGATTAAAAGCAACTTAGAAAAGACAAGTTTGATTTGGCTTACACCTCAACATCATAGTCCATTACTGACTGAAGTCAGGACAGAAACTCCAACAAGGCAGGAACCTGGAGGCAAAAGCTGATGCAGAAGCCATGGGGGAGAGTTGCTCACTGACCTACTCCCCATGGCTTTCTCAGCCTGCCTTCTTATAGAACTCAGGACCACCATCTCAAGGATGGCACTACCCACAATGAGCCAGACCCTCCTCCAACAATCACCAATTAAGAAAATGCCCTCCAGGCTTGCCTACAGCCCAATCTAGTGGAGTCATTTTTCTCAGCTTAGTCTCCCTCCTCTCAGATGCCTCTAATCCTGTCACGACATGAAAACCAGCCAGGCCAGAACAGTGTTTTCTCTTCAATATGTATTTTTTTTGACATTTTTGTCAAAAAAAAATCATCAGGTGGCTGGCTGAGTATAGTGGCACATGCCTTTAATCTCATCCTTTGAGACGCAGAAGCAGAAGCATCTCTATCAGTCCAGGGCTGCTGGTCAACATTGAGAGTTCTAGACCAACCAGGGCCAAACAGTGAGCATCTGCTCTCTTTATTTTTCTTCATAGCACTAAAGAAAGTTAACATTTTAGTACATTGCCTAAGTATCAAACTCCCTGACAAAGCAAGATTCATAAGACATGTAGCCCCTTGTTTGGGCTTTTTAGGGGGTAGGGAGGTTGAGACAGAGCCTTACTACATAATATTGATTGGCCTTGAAGTCACTATGTAGCTCGAATTCACTGAATTCATTTCAGTCTGGCCTTAAATTTATAGAGATGTCTCTGACTCTGTCTCTAAAGGCTTTGGGAATATTTTCCTACCTTGTACCATGATGTCTGATGTTTGTACCTCCTTTTCTGTCTTGATATTGTCACTTCTGCCTTTACTTGATGAGACGAGGAAAGGGAGAGGAGAGGGAGAGAGACAACAAGTGAGTATTGTGGTATAAACTGTTGTGAGATATGTTTTAAATGAGGTTTATTTTGTGAGAATTACTTATAAAACAGAGAAGGTTTTAAGGGGAAGTGAAGGGGTAATTATATGTTGTATTATTGAACTCTTGTGTTGTCGGCCCGGACTTGTGTACTGTGAACTGGAACTCATGTCACTAGTTTAGTGATGTGTGTTTGTTTTTGTTTTTTGGCGTGTCTTTTTTTTTTTTTTTTTTGAGTTAATTATGTTTTGTCTGGCTTAGCACTTTGGCGTAGTTTAAATGTGTAGCTTTGGATTTTTTGTCATATTTTTTTTGTTTAAATAAGAGGGTTTTAAACTAAATATAAAACTATATATTATAGGTATCATTTATATAAAACAACTTGTGTGTATAGTATAACTAATGTTATGACTATTATAAATAATTAGAGGTAGAAATTGTATTATGAAAATGACAATGTATTTAATATATATTAATGTGTAAAATATTTTAGACAGAGGTAGACACGTGTAAAATAGGGTAATTATATATTTAATTTTGTATTAATATATATTATTTTAATTAGACATATAGATTAATTTTTATTTGTGTCAATATATAAACATTTGTATTATGTTTAACTTTGTATTAATATACATATTATTTAAATTAAATATATAGATTGATTTTTTATTTGTATTAATATATAAACATTTGTATTATGTCAATTTATTTTTTATTTATCTTTTGGTTAACAGTTGTTTGCAAGTAACCAGACTTGTAGCCTTGGATGGGAATTTGGAAGAACTACAGAGACTCTTTAACTTCAAGAAATTTTAGAGAAATAAATGTAGATGTAAATACATGTGCGTGCATACACACACACACACACACACACACACACACACACACACATACACTGCTTCCCAGTTCTACTCACTAATAATCCAACAATAATGAACACAAGTAGCACAGATCTTAATAATGAGTCTTCATACTCGTCATTACAAGTTCTCTTGTCTCTTGGCTCCCTTCAGTGTATAGTCTGGACTCACGGAGGTACCTGTTCCTCAGCACTGAAAGGTTAACTGTACCAAAACTACACAAAAATCTCAGTCTTACAGATTTCCTAAAGAAATTTTGTTAAAATAAAAACAAACAATTCACCGGAGTATGTTTTTAGAGATAGAGTTGCTTTTAATAAATATGTAAGTTAAAACACAGATTTTTTTTATTCAAATATAATACATGAAAGCTTTATGAAAGTTTATAACTACAATTTAAAACATGTTTCCCAGGCACTTTAATTTTAAGTACCTGTCATTATGCAAGTCTGCAAACTGGCACTTTAGTGATATTAAATATTAAGGTATTAATTTTCCTTTAAAATATCCTATAAATGTAAACACAATTTCATATCAGCAAACACTAAAAATGCTTCACAAAGGACTAACTCATGAGAAAAAGCACAAAGGTTAAGAGGCCTAGCTGCTTTTCCAAGGGTCCTGAGTTCAATTCCCAGCAAGCATATGGTGGCTCACAACCATCTGTAGTGGGAACTGGTGTCCTCTTCTGGCCTGCAAGCAGCCATGCAGACAGAAGACCATATACATAATAAATAAATAAATCTTTTTTTAAAAGGACTAACTCACTCTTACTTGTTTTGTTCTCTTGTGGTTGTTCACAATATCCATTACTCTGCTACTTTTTCAAGCACCAGCTTTATTTCACAAGTTTATAAGTTAGGAGCTTGGTAAAATGACAGCACTTTTTATTTAAGCCCAAGAATAAAAATGTGATTCTCAGAGCACATATAAAGGCTGAAGGAAAGAAAACTCACAGAGCTGTCCTCCCACCTCTCCATGTGGGCAACATACACACACAAAATAATAATAATAATAATAATAATAATAATAATAATAATAACAATAATGGCTAGCTATTTAAAAGAAAATCAAGTATAAGTTAGGGTTGAGATAGGGTATGCATATAGTGTGTGTGTCTGTATGTGTGTGTGGACGCACAATGAGCACCATGAAATCTCACATAGCTAAACGAGCTCTCAGAATGATCTTTAACAGTTCATATTTGAAGGGGTATGATGATATACACCCTTAATCCAAGCATTCAGAAGACAGAGGCAAGTGGATTTCTGGGAGTTTGGAGCTAGCCTGGTCAGTGAGTTCCAGGACAGTCATGATTGTGTAGAGAAACTCTGTCTCAAATAAATAAATAAATAGATAGATAGATAGATAGATAAATACGCAAAATAAACAAAGCAGATCATATTTAATTTCAAATAATTTAAAGCTTCTACAGTCTTTCTACAGTGTTAGAACAACCACCATTTCTTGTGGCTGTCTCAATTACTGAACATAAAGTAGAAAAATGAAAGGATTCTTTAGCCAGGTTTTCATGAACTATGTAACCTCAATAACATTTACAAACAAGTCCAAGTGGAAGCTTCAGAGCACCTTATTTTATGGGAAAGTATAAGAAGAATTCTTCTAAACTTCACTCTCCACCCCAAATATGTCTGATTCTAGGCAGTGACTTCAAGACTTGGTATCATAACACAAGATGTGACCAACATGGTGCTGTCTGTTCTCATCTCCTTCATGTACGGGTGGGAGATGACACTGCTCATTCTCAGCTTTGCACCTGTCCTGGCAGTGACAGGAATGATCGAAACTGCTGCAGTGGCTGGATTTGCCAACAAGGATAAGCAAGAACTTAAGAGTGCCGGAAAGGTAAATTACAGGCTCTTATTCCCAACATTAGTCTAGTTTTCATCTCTTAGAAATTTGTAGTACTGCGTACACACAGAAATACATATGGACTAGCACTGGATGAAGTGTTAGGTATATTATAGCAATGTGGCCTGTGACTCTGAACAGGGCTGAGGCAGCTCCTACACATGTGACACAAGTATGTTATGCATATGTTTGCTCCTCTGTAAAGCAAGGAGTATCCATTTACAGTTCTGTGTATTTCACAAAATAGCATCGTTATAGAAAACACTTAGAATGGTGGCCAGAAGGTAACAATCACACATAACAGTGTCATCCATTATTGCTGTTACTATCAAAGGAAATTTTGTAATGCCATGATTCCATATTCTGAATAATTAAAATTTCTCAAACAATAATTTTGGGCATTTTGTTTTTCAAAATGTACAGGAAATCTGAAAGCTACTGAATATAAGACAATGAAATTGATAATACCTAAATACTACCTAATATTTTTATAATCAAAAGGAACAATTCATGCAATTATATAGAAAATCCTTTGGCACATTTAAGCTTCTCAGGATCAACCACAGACAAAAAAGTGAGCCTCATGTTTGAGGTTTAGAAAAACACTGCCATAGAGTGACCATCTGTATTGAAAGAGGGTCATTTGGTGGAAGGACTGACCTCATGCAAGCATCCTCCCTGCATAGTGATGTAATGTCCAGTGTTCATCTACCTTCTACTTACCTGTTCCTCTCTGGTGGTTAGCAATGCATTACTATCTCAGACTTCCTACACTTGCATTGTGTTTTAATGCTTTGGGGATTGAGGAGGTATTCTGGGTTTGGTTTTGTTTGGGTAGCTTTGTATGCTACATTCCTTTCTATCATGACAGCCTTTTAAAAGCTGCAGCATGTTTCTGGGCTTAGGCTTTTTCTCTCTTCATATTGCTTCAAAGCTCTTTGCCAATTTATGGACAGCCTCTGAATATAAAAATAACTATGATGTCATCTGTGGATATATATCACATATTTAATAAAACCTGAGTATTGGGGAGAGAGCACACAGTCAAATTCTAGGCAGATATCTCAGGAAATTCTTAAGCCTTGAATACAAAGATAAACACCTGAGTCAGTCACATACACCTTTAATCCCAGCACAGGGAAAGTCAGGAATGGTGACCTCCACACAAAGGGGAAGCTCCAGGGAGGTACACCCCACTCACAATGGGTGATGCAAGCCTGTCAACTCCAGCACTACATGCCTGTGCCCTATCCTCGGCGTCACTGGAGGACAAAACACCCATGGAAGACACTAGTCTAAGTCCCTGTGGGGCAAGTCCATGGACAGAACATAATACTGGGAAAAAGCCAGGAGTGCATGTTTGTCTGAGGGAGGGCACCTACCAATCAAATCTGCTGGTGTTCGAATATTGCAGCAGCTGGGCAGGTAGAAGGTGGCCTTGCAGTGAACCTCGGATGTTCTCCTAGTTTCTGTGCACTTAAACTTAGGAGAGAGCCTATCTGAGTCACGGCACCAATGTTGGTTTCGTGTGAGTAGAGACACACACTTTCACTATGGAGGCCACACGAGGGTTTATTTAAGAGAGTTCCCAGGGGGGTATAGAAACAGAGAAGCAGGATAGGAGGAGAGAGCAACCAAAACATGGCGTCACTTTTTAAGAGAAAGGGTGTGCATGGTTTACATAGTCATGTTTAGGGCATGCCTGCATATGCGTCCAGGGAGGTGCTTCTGTATGCAGTGCCTCCGTACGAGGGGCATCCCACCAGAGCCATGTTGGCTCAACCACATGGAGTGTCAGGAATACTCACAGAAGCGACTGGCAGAAGCAACCAGGAGCAAGGCTGAGGAAGTTGCATGACAGCTGGGTGAGAACTGACTGTGGTGCTTCCTCTCTCTGATATTTCAGCCTTCCCCCAATATTTGGCTCTGAGTCTCATTCGTGCAACTACAGTCATCTATAGTCCACATTACGTAACTAGATTAGAGCAAGCAATAGTATAAAATATCACAAAGATTTTTAAGTACAGTTACTTAGTGATCTGATTTGCCTAACCTTTGGACCTTTCCACATTTCTTACTCTAGATAAGGATCCTTGGAATGTCTGCTTACACAGGATAAACTGAACTACTATAGCAAACATTTGCCTCAAAGACAGTAGAGAGTTGTTTAGTTCTCCTTGTATGCCTTTAAAATGGTGATGCTGTGACCATTTTATAAATTATTGAGACATTAATTGGATTTTTATCTCATTTTTTGTGTCATGAGATTTGTTATAAATGTGCCCTTTCATATTTTGTTTTTGTGTCCTGAGAATTTACGATTAGTAACTGCATTAAATTAGGCAATCTGAGTCTGTCCCTACTGCTTTTGGCAAGTCATTTTTACCTGAGGCCAACTTACAAAATAGACCTGGCTAGAGAGATGGTTCATCAGGTAAAGGCCCTTGCTGCTAAACCTGATGACCTGAGTTTGAGCCTGAAATCCTACATGGTAAAAAGAAAAAATGGACCATCACCCAAAGTTGTCCTCTTCTCTCCCCATCCTCTCCCTTACATAAATGCATACACACAATCAACAATTTTAATAATAAAATATGCTAGCCTTCATTTCAGTTGTTTATGTAAACTGGAGGAAATTATGGATTTATTAGTTTTTCTTAAGACTATAGTATTTTCTGAGGCTGCAGAAGTGACTTGGTGATTAAGAACTCTTGCTGCTCTTCCAGAGGACCTGTGTTCAGTTTCTAGCACCCACAAGGTGACCAACAAACAACCAGAACTCCAATGTCTTCTTCTGACCTTTGTAGGCAGTAGGCATGCCTATGGTACTTAGACGCAGACATGTATGCAGGCAGGACACTCATATACATTTTTTAAAAGACTAGAGTATTTTCTAAATTTGTATAGTGATGTTCTTCTCTACATCATGAAAAATAATCACAAAGAACTTATTATTGCTCATTTCTTTTTTGTTCTAGAACAAGACTCTAGCAGTCTTAACCATTTTCTCTATAAACAATATGTATGAAAAGTGAAGGGTTCATTACTGCGTTAATGAAAATCTGAAACAACTGAACATAAAAACTGAGAGTGAAACCGTAGTATTCTAACACCACTTAGTCAACTCTTATAATGCAAAATGTCCTTTAACAAATGTGAGGTGTCTACCTGGGTCCCCTGTATAGCAGTCTATAGTGGCAGTCTGAAACAAAATGTGATAACACAAAATTTATCTTTCCAGACAACCCACTCTCAGATTCAAATGATATTTTAAGCCAGAAGCCTTCACATTTTGAAACCTATGTAATTGTATTTTTAGTGAATACTATATAAGCACAAAGGAACAGTCATATTTGAATTATATATCTTTTTAAGTTCTTAGGCTTTAAAACAGAAAATGTTTTGTTTTTTTTTTTTTGTCTTATAAAGACAGCCACTTTGTATGATGTTTTGTTGGGATATTCCTGAGTCCTACTTGGCTATGATTTGCAATTCTGTGGCAGAATAATTATTTATTTGGTTTGTCTGCTATCCTTTATAAGAATTGTTTCATAATTTATAATAAGCCCATTTGCATGTGAACATGCTTGCCAATGTTTGATTTCTCTGTTGGGGAAACAATTGAAATTAAATTCAGTAAAGACTTAAGGCCTTAAACTATGTGTATTAAATCTTTTCAAAAGAATTTTCATCAAATAATTTTTATCTTATTGGGGTAGGGGTAAAAGTGATTGCCAGGGAAAACTTATTGACTTGAAATACTGTATTCCCAGACTGGAATTCACTACCAGGGAGTTTAACATCACTAATATTATTTTTATGTCTTATTGTCCCACCTAATAAGATAGCAACAGAAGCTGTGGAGAACATACGTACCATAGTATCATTAACAAGAGAGAAGACCTTTGAGCAAATGTATGAGGAAACGCTTCAAACCCAACACAGGTGATGATAGCTCAAGTCCACTCTACTGACTTTTATCCTGAAAATACAGTGCTTAGCATGACGACATCTGTGGCTTGCTTGCTACTGCCATGTTACTCTTTCCTAAGAACAGCATATCCTAGCATCCTAATTACTCATGTGACTTGAAGAGAAAAAAAGAGCATCTAGGGCCAGCACAACAAAGAAGTATAGGTCCCATACATGACCACTGACACAGTGTCAATTTATTTCTGAAAGAAAGTTGAGAAAATAACATGTGGAAGAAAGAAAATTGGATGGCTTACTCCTTTACATTAAATCTCTATTAAGAGAGCTTACTTCCCTGTGAAACTAATGTGTACATGATGCTTATTTAACAGGACCTCCTTATCACACTGCCTCTGGTTCTCATAGAGATAATTTTGTACTCACTGCACTGATGTTTGTGGTCTACATCACCCATTAACTGTCACTGTGTTGTTCTAATGTAAGACCATAATGGAAATTAGAGAATACTTTTAAGTACTACTGAGCCACTTCTCCTTAACTCTTACATTAGTTATTCTTTCCTGAAAACAGTCCACTCATTTGAAAGTAAAAGTACCGTTATAGTCAACCATGTACAGTTGTCTTCTCTGTGATAACTTTATAACCCTTAGGAAAATGTCTATCTGCAGAATTAGAGGGTTTCAAAGTCCTCTACATTCATCACTCTGAGCCTATTATATTGACCTATCATTCATGTTCTATGATTTGGTATTTGTGTTTTTCAGAAATGCATTGAAGAGAGCACACATCACTGGAAGCTGTTATGCAGTCAGCCACGCTTTTGTGCATTTTGCCCATGCAGCAGGGTTTCGGTTTGGAGCCTACTTGATTGGAGCTGGACGTATGACAGCAGAAGGCATGTTCACGTAAGTTGTGCAAATATTTAAACCCTGTAAATGTGTTATGCTGACCTGTCTGGTTTATGGAGGATTCTCATCTAGTTCCTCTGTGGAAGAAGCTTTCTTAAAACATTTAAGTGTATGTATAATATCTGTGTTGCTTTGTTTTTAACTGACAAGTAACATTTGTGTCTATTTACAGAACAAACTGTAATGTTTTGACAGGTGTTTCCATTGTGTAATGATTAAATCAAGGTTGTTTTTGTTGTTGTTGGTGGTGGTGGTAGTGGTGGTGATGCTCTGTAGCAATAAGAAGCACAGCATAACTAAACTTGGTACAGTAATTTGGACTATGCAGTGTGTTCTTTGATAAACTCCCAAGTAAATTATTAGGGACTATGAAGTGTGGTCTGTGATAAACTACCAAGTTTATCTCAGCTTTAGTTCACGCCTGTAGCAAATCTAGTTTCTTGGTGTCCTCTTCCTGGGGAACTCAGATGTTGCGCGCCACTTTGTCCCGCAAGGAACACACAACACCGGATCCTTCTCTCTGCACTTTATTCGGGCCTTTCAGATATCTTCTTATCTTTCACTCACTAGCTCATTCTCTCACTCACTCACTCACTCACTCACTCAGACGAACAACCATTCTCTCACGGACAACGAACGACCCCGGGAGGAAGCCTGCTCTTAGTGAAATACCCTCAGGGCTTCCAATCCAAGATAGCCACGTGGGCATCACCGATAGGCTCAGATACGCAGAAGCAAGCCAGATCCTTGGCCTTAGCCAAATATGGAGTTGTTTACCAGGGAGAGCACTCAAGGTCAACACCATGTTAAGGTGTGGCTGTACACAGCTCCCTACACTTAGAGACTTCATGGATTTCCCTATAGCCAGAAGTTTTTCTGTCCCATCTGGGCCTCTTTATCCAGACAAATCCCTTCCACTGGAGTTCCTGCAGCCACTTATTGAATAATTATATTGAATAATATAATAAATATATTATATATTTTATTAATTAATATATTATTAATTAATATATTAATTAATATTAATTAATATATTAATTAATAAATTAATATTATTATTAATACAATTATTAATTGTATTATTAATTGATATATTAATTACAAATTGTTTGGCCTATGGCTCATGGTCATTAACAACTAGCTCTGATACTTAAACCATTTCTATTAATCTATATATCGGCATGTTGCTTACTGGTACTTACACATCTTACTTCTTCTCTGGGCAGGTAGCAGCATCTGTCTTGACTCTGTCCTTCTCTCGTATGTAGAAGAGGTTTCTGGCCCCATCTGGCCAGAAGTCCAGGCCCACAGACCTGCAGTCCCAGACCAACTAGCCCCAAATAATCACACAAAGGCTTATATTAATTTCATGCTGTTTGGCCTATGGCTTAGGCATATTGCTAGCTAGCTCGTTCACCTTAATCCAACCCATTTCTATTAATCTGCCCTGCCACATGGCTTACCTATTTTGTTACATGTTTCTTCCTGAGCAGCTGGATTGTCTCTCTGTCTGACATCACCCTCTTTCTTCTACCGATGCTCCAATTTCCTGACTACTGCTACAGTGCCCACAATAGTCCAAACAATCCCTTTATTTAAAGAATGATATTCACAGTATATAGAAAGACATTCCTACATGACCTGTATCTCTGCTTAGATTTCCTGCCTGCCCCTAAACTGCTTTGCCATAGGCCAAAACATCTTCTTTATTAACCAATGGTAATACAGCATATTCATAGCATATAGAAAGACATTTCACATCACTCTCCTATTTGGAGATGGCTTTCATCAGTATGAGCACAAATCAGTGCTTATACATATAAATGTCTCATCAGACATTGATCATTGCAGTGTAGCAGTTCCCTCCCAGTAGCTTGCTGTACCTTGTGCTCTCAGACTCTATACCATCAGGACTTTCTTCACTTGATAGGAACATCTAACTACTGCAAATGGAAAAACTTCGTTTTTCTTTTCAGCTGCCCATGCTGAAAATGCCAGAAGTGTTGCTATTTATATCACATTTCTCATTGTTAAACATTTACAGATACAGAAAATCTATACTTTTTGTTTTAAACAAACCCCCTGTACCCTGCACATTAAACCTAGGCATAGTCCCTAATGATAATGGCTTTTTCTAAGCCTGAGGCTATTCAGGAAGTACTCAGGCTCCTCCTTGGATCTTGGCTTCCCATAGCTCTTGAGATTCGCTGGAATTCCTTTGTTGCTAGGACATATTTGTAGTCTGAGGATATGTTCAACTAAAAGAAATGATCAAAACTCATTTGAAGGCATGTAATTTTAGAATATTTGTATTTTCTACTCACACAAAAAGATATTTTTATTTGTAAATGTCCTAGGACACTTCTTTGCTATGCACTAGTAAGAAACAATCTATAAGTCACCAAATCAGCATTCATAAGTCTTACCAGCTAACAGTAAATGCAGGTTCACAAGAAAGAGTGCTTCCTAGTTATCCTAAACACAGAGCTTCTTTCAAACAAATATTTGTATTTAAAACTACAACAGAGTTCGGGTGGGGGGTTTGGGAGAGGGTGGCATACCACCATGGGTGGCACATGCCTTTAATCCCAGCATTCAGGAGCAAGAACAAGATCTCTGTGAGTTTGAGGCCAGTTTTGTCTACAAATAAGTTCCTGACTTGACAAAAAAAAAAAAAAATGTAACAAAAAAGTGCAGGGGCCCTGTTCTCTGTTTTCTTCCCTCTAACATGATGTGCAAAGCTATGTGAACCTGTAAAAACACAATTAAGGCACGTTATTTTGAACTTCATTCTGATTACATAGACCAATGTGTCAGATTAACAAGTCGAAAAATCCAGAATCACATTGATTAGTTTATGTAATTCACAGGCCTCCTTAACTAGCCTTTAGCCTTGGTTCTGATGTTGTGTGGCCACTCCCAGGGTTAAAAGTTCATTGTATTCTAAAAGTTTGATTGTCAAGTAACTATTAGAAACTTAGAACATGCTATCCCCTTGGCACTCTAAACATCCAGCCTCTGTAAATCCCCAGGGCATTGAGCTGTCTGGTATCTGGTCTTAGTTATTAGAAGAGAGCAAGCCTATCAAACACAATCAATAATGTAGGAAGGCCAGTGATTTTTAACTCTCACAGCAGACATTTCATCTTCTCTGCCTGTTTTTGTCAGTACTCTTTCTTTCTTTTTGATTTGTTTTGTTTATATTTGTTTCTTTCATTTTTTAAATTAATTACATTATTCCCACCACCCTTTCCCCCTTTCCAAACCTTCCCATATACTCCTCCATGTTGTCTTTCAAATTCTTGGTCTCTGTAGCCTTGGCTGGCTGGAATTTGCCATCTGGACCAGATTGGCCTTGAACTCAGAGACTCTCTAGAGTGTTGGTATCAAAGGTATGTACTGATGTGCCTGACTTTCTTTGCTTTTTGATCACCTAAGGAAAATAAAAGAATCTTTCTTTCCCATGACAGTAAGTCCTCTTCTACTTATGTCAGTGTCTCTGATCTCTGCAAACTATCCCTAGGCCAAGCCTTGTTTCTCTACACCACTAAAAAGAATATCAAGGTCATTACTGACCTCCACCTCCTCCATCCCCACCTTTCAGTAGCATTGTTAGCTTCTTCCAGAATTTTTTTCCTCCAGTTCTTCTGGCTTTTCTTGATCATTGGCCCCATTTCTCTATTTCCTTTGTGGCTCCTTGGTTTCTATGTGTGGAAGGACTGTAGATCTCTCATAACTTCCATGTATGCACTGTCATGAGTAAGCTCAGCTTCCTTAGTTTTAATTCACAAAAATACCCAGGGTCATTAGCACCAGACTAGTGATTAATGGAGGAGCAAATGTATGAAGTTCAGCTGGTAGAGCGCTTGCTTAGCATGCACAAAATCCTGGCCAGCGCAACAGAAAACCAGGCACATACCTGTGGTACCAGCACACAGAAGGTAGAAGCAGGAGGATAAGAAGTTCAAGACCTTTCTTGGCTATGAGTCTGAGGCCATCTTGAGCCACCCTCCCCTGATCTACATACACTAGTGTTTCCTGAATAATACTGTGATGATGTTTCTCAGGGCCAGGAGGGAAGAAACAGCTGTCTTACTACAGGAGCATAGTATAATATATGCCATAGACTTGTTGGCTGAAAACTGTCTTAATTGAAGCTTTATTTTTCATAGAGGTCTGTATACGTTCTACTACCCTGAGTGTGTCTCAAGTGTCCCTTTGGATGTGCCTTCCACAATCTAGACCAATGGAGGACTTTCTAATCACCCAGCTGAGTAGAAGAGTTTCTCAAAGGAAACCTCCTCCTAAAATTTTCCTGGGTTTTTAAACTAATCCTCTTGAGGGTTAAGGCATTTGTGCTGGTCTCTTGGGTTCTTAGGTGGCTTCCCAACTCAGCAATCTCAGGGATGGTTTAAAAAGGTGGGACTTAGAACTCACCCTATAGTCTGATTTACAGATTTGAGATGGTGCCAGAAATATGGATTTTAATAAAATATCCCAGATTATTTCAAGGTCCAGAATTACATACTTTAAAGAAATATGAACACCAGTCCATATGATAATTATGCAAGAATAATTTTCTTATTAATTACTTAGTCTACTACCAGAAACTTTCCTAAAATTATGGAAAAGTCGGAGATTTTAGCTTATTGTTAAAATAATGATATGGGGCAGGTAAAATGGTTTAGCCAGTAAAGGTATTTGCTATATGAGCCACCTGATTTCAGTCCCTGGAACCCATATAAAGAAAGAAAACAATTATACAGTGTTATATCACACTTCATACCCTGTCATATATAATCATAATAAATAAAAGATGCTAATAGTATACTCTTTGCTTATAAAACATGAGTGTATTTTCAATGTTTACAACTACAGGTATAGATAAGCTATCTCCTCCAGAAGGACCAGTGTGCTTAGAAATGGAGGCGAGCAGAGGGTGCCACAGCACAATATCCTCATGCACTCATAGATCATTGCTATTACTGAGGTGAAAAGACCTCTTTATAAAGGGGAGTATGCATGCCCAGAAAAAAAAAAGCTGACTGGTGTCATCTCTATGATTGTAGGTCTTTCCCTGTAATCAGCATTTAAATAAGATTATACCACTTTATTCTGTTGACTTGGGGCTAGGGATTGGGGGATTGCCCTCATATTCAGAAAAAAATAGCCCTTTTTCTATTAGCATGACAATGCTCAGTGTATTATTTCACTATGAATGTACAGAATTTGGGGGAATACAAAATAAATTTAGTTTCTTCTGTCTCACTGAGCATTAATAAATTTGATAGGTAACCTATCAAAAGCCTGTAATCCTAGCACTTGGAGGCCAAAGCAGGAGGATGGCACGCTGGAGGCCACCCTAGGTATATAGTGAATTCTAGGCCAGCGTGAACTATGTAACAAGACTATCCAAAATCAAAAACTAAAGGTTTTGCACTGATGCCAATAGACAAGGTCCTAGCCAACCATGCCTTCACAATATAAACCAGAAACTACTGATGACCAACCAATAAAAGCTTCTGGACCTTCCCACCACAATCACTTCAGGCTTTCCTCTGTTTGTAAGTCACCTCCATCTTTGTGATAGACCTAGACAGTGCTAAGCACTGCATCTAGATGAGAGGGAAAGAAACCAGGACACTGCATTACAGTAATAACAAAGGCTTGAAAACTTCCTAAGGTAGACAGCCAGTCCTGTGTGTGTGTGTGTGTGTGTGTGTGTGTGTGTGTGAGAGAGAGAGAGAGAGAGAGAGAGAGAGAGAGAGAGAGAGAGAGAGAGAGACAGGGAGAGGGAGAGAGGAAGAGAGAGAGGGAGATTCTTGTTATCCAAAATCTAATACAGAAAATTACACTGGACTTTTGATGTTAAACGTAGCAATCAGAACTATAGCAACATAGCTTCATTTTCAATGATATTAATATTTAACTGATACTTTGAAACATCAAGGGCTAGAAAGAAGCTCATTAGGTCCCTCTTTGCTTAGAAAAACTGATCCTTGTCATTGAAACAGACACTTTAGTTAGCAAACAGGAAAGATTTCTTTGCTTGGGCCCTGCATGACATTTACTCACTCCTGCTGGCCCCTCCCTAGGAATCATCTGTAAGAAAGGCACATAAGCCATTTAGATTAACAGAGAAAAGATCTACAGAGAAAAGTCAAATTAGAGTGGATGTTTAAGGCCTGTGCAGATCCTAGGACAGAGACAAAGGCTAATAATGAACCACATCGTGAGGCAGACACCAAGCTTATCATCAGGAAGCATGGCATGTGAAGGAACCACAGTCAGCAAAAGACTTGCTCATGTGGAAATCTGTGTGATCCTGAGCCAACTGCATCATTTTCATAGGCTGGAGTTTCCTAATTTGTGACCTGGGAAGTTCCTAGCCTAATTATCTCCCAGGTGGTCAGATTGTATCATGTATTTGAAAACATTCACAAGCTCTGGAATACCAAGTAAATCTCAGTGGTTTGCAGTGTTCTTCCATCCATCATAGAAAAGATGTGAAGTGGGAGGAGATACAACCTATGGGTTGTATCTGGATGAAGAGGGGAAGAGGATAAGCCAGAAAAAAATCACTAAATGTGCAATTTTATGATGAAAACTACTCACTTTCTACCCAAAGAGGACCTTACATTCTAAGATATTTGACCACTTTGATGGGAACTACTGTGTATTGTATTTCTACAAAAGTATTAAAGCTCATTTTTAAGCAGATTTTCCCAGTAACTCTTCTTTCCATGAAAGGATCAGCACACAAATTCATTTGTTAATACTTCTCATATTCCAGGTACATTATATCATTTATGTGTTTAATTCTCATAACCACCATGCAACATATATTCTTGGCTCTTGTTTACAATTAGGAATCAGATTTTTTTTTTAAAGTCACTCACGTAAGACAAATAAGCATGAATGCATTAATTCAAATGTGATTCTGGGGACCCCAGCTGAAAGAACACTAAACTTCTGTTGGTATTTCACTGAGTTTATATATGTGCTTGGAAGGACTGATGTAGTGAGAAGGCAGCTGCACTGTCCATGTTAAAGAAACCACACAAGTAGGATGGAAGTGGATAGACCCTTAGAGTGCCTAGCTGCTCCTTTCTAATTCTCTGCTCACCCTTCTCCCTCACCCTGGCCAAGCCAGAGTTTCATGGTAGATTGAGGGTTACATGCTGTGTACTAAGATTTCTCCCCAAGGACAAGACAGGCATATGGAAGCTATGGAGTCAAAGAATATCTGAAAATGTCATGATGAACTCTATTACTTTGTATGCCAATCAAAAACTAATTTTAAAAGAGAAAGCTGGCTGGGAAGGAAGCTCCATGAGTAGAGCGCTTGCCTAGCTACATAGTGAATTCAGTTCAGGTCCAGCCTGGCCTACAAAAAATGAAACCTTCTTTGAGCCTTATTTAATTCCTCCTTTACATATCTGTGTGTTAAGAGTTAGTTAAACAGAAAAATTACTTATGACCTGTAGTATGGTTTTTGTTTCGTGGACTTAGTGCACTGTAGTAACTTTAAATGTTTTTTAATATATATCTGACTATTCTCATGGCACACTCCCAGGTGAGCTGCCCTAACCCCAGTCTGGCTTGGAAGTTGATGGTGCATTTCTCTGGGTAGACCCTCCATTTAAATGCTCCAGGAGTATGAGTGAGAATTGAGGATCTGGTTTGACTGTATTGTAGATTTCAGCCTTGTTTGCTAAACATTAAATGCCTGTTGAATTATAAAAACATGCAGTTCAGCTCACTGCTAGGTGAGTCTAGGCAAATTCAATAACAGACCAGATGTCCATGCATGTGGACATTGGCCTAACTTTATACAGAATATAAATGGGGGAAATTAAAAAAAAAAAAAAAAAAGACAATGTCCCTGACTATCACCACAGAACCCATACTTTCCATCTAGGTACTTCAGTATAATGCCTACCAGTCCTAGTTCCCTTCATATGATGGAGACAAAGGTATAGTATTGGAGTTTTCTCTCTTGAGACTTCTTGCTCTATTCTTCCATCTTCAGATCATTGCCCTCCCACAGGAACAAGGCTTTAAGGAAACCCTTTCTGAGTAACACTTGAATTTTAAAGATGGACCTGGCAAACATACAAACATCAGGGTATCTGTACCTAATGCTTAAAATGACTGTAAGCATCAAAATCTGGGGATGGATGGATAGATATTCAGGCACATATTAAACCATACTGTAGTGGTTTTTAATAGGATTTGAATGCTGAATCATCAGGAAGTGGAACTTTTTGAACGGTTCGCAGGATAAAGAGGTTTGGCTTTGTTGGAGGAAATGTGTCACTTGAAGTGGACCTAAGGATCAGGATGTAAAATTCTCAGCTACTTCTCCAGTACCATGTCTGCCTGTGTGCCATGATGCTCCCCACTTTGATAATAATGGACTAAACCTCTGAAACTAGTGCTTTCTTTTATTAGAGTTGCCTTGAAGCCAGGCATGGTGGCAAATGATTTTAATCCCAGGCAGATGCAGGCTTACATACCTAGTGTGCTGTCTTCCCACCTCATTTACTAAGTCCTGACCTTTGATCAGACTAAGACTTCAGTCTGACTTTCCCTAGCATTTAAAACAAATACAGCTGGGCACAGATACTCAAGTCTGTAATCCCAGTTCTCAGAAGACTGAGGTAGGAGAATCCAGAGTTCAAGACCAGGATGGCTTGGGTAGTAATTTCAAGAATAGCTTCAGGAACTTAGAGGAACATTGTATCAAATAACAATAAACATATTTAGCATGTTATTTAAATTCAACAATACTTCTTGTTACAGTTTATATCTAGTTTCAGAATGGCATTTCGTATCATAAGTAATTTCTTAAAGAGCAATAAAAATTTGTTAGTATCACAGAATTATTGACAACAATAGTTTTAGCCACATTCTTTGCTCCTTAAGCAGTTTAATGATTAAGGCAGAGGAGTAATCTAACCCAGAGTCTGTCACCTGCTGTAACTACATTGCATGCAAACAAAGAAAGGGCCTGCATCAGATCTCACCATTCTCCCTATTATCAGTGCATTCTCTGCCAAATCTCCAAACAAGCACACTTTGCATCAAAGTGACTAAAAGGTTTCATACTCACTGCTAGGAATCTTTGATAACTAATCAAAAAAGGAATGTTTGAGATAACTCAAATTCAAAGGTTCTTTTGCCATGCAGAGTACCTGGCAGAAAGCTAGAAAGAGAAGCCATTGTTTAATGTTCAGCATCAGTAAATCTATCTGTCCTCTGATCAGTCTCCCCTTTCTCCTTAAGTTCTGTTGTTATGATAGATCTGAGATGCTGATGTTTTATCTTTCAACAGAGTTTTTACTGCCATTGCATATGGTGCTATGGCCATTGGAGAAACACTTGTTTGGGCTCCTGAATATTCCAAAGCCAAAGTTGGAGCAGCACATCTGTTTGCTTTGCTGAAAAAGAAACCAACTATAGACAGCTGCAGTCAAAGCGGGGAAAAACCAGTAAGTACAACTAGAGTTTATGTGTTCACTTTCTCAGGACAAGCCATGTTGACATAGAATATTCTAACATCAGACACCAGAAGTTTGTATAGAAGAATTATACTACAAAAAAGGAAGAATGCCTCATTCTATTCAGATTCTCACCTCTATTCCTAAAATATGTTTTAAGTTAAAAAAAATCTTCTTTTAGCTTATATGCCCTATGTTATAAAAATGTTCAATGAAAGATTGATTACTGCTGGAGAGATGGCTTAGAGGTTAAGAGCACTGACTGTTCTTCCCAAGGTCCTGAGTTCAATTCCCAGCAACCACATGGTGGCTCACAACCATCTGTAATGAGTACTGGTACCCTCTTCTGTATACTGTATACATAATAAATTAATATTTTTTAAAAAAGAAAGATTGATTACTAAGTCAAAATATATTTAGACAGCAATGATTTGGGTCTTGCATGAATTTTGGCTAAATTTCAATTCTTTTTCTCTAATCACATCTGTAAGATTAATAATGCCTTTCTCATCAAACTCAGTTTTTCATGGGAAACATATTGCATAAGAGAAAAAAGAGCAACTGAATATTTATTAAATTGTTCACATAAGTTTAACTGCAAGCATTAAAAGACCATGAGTACTGAGGAAAAAAATAAAATGCTAAATAATTTGAAGATACACTTCTTGGTAACAGTTTTATACATTAAGTATTCAATGTAAAAGCCTTTCCAGGCATCTTATATTTAAAAATTAGAATCATTAGGTATATACTTAAAGTTTTTATTTAAAACACACTAATTTTCTCTGGAATTTTAATATTATATTTACTTATATGATAGTTTAAGGTATCAGTGGAGCTGTATAATTAATAAGGGGCTTCTGTGTATGGTTAGTAAAAATAAAAATACCCTAAAATTCTCAAAATGGAAAGCTCAAAGATACTTCACAGAAAAACCAAACATAGTGTGTTTTGGAAAGTAAATAACATAAAAATATTTTAAATTTTGGGGTTTATATGCAGGTAACGCTGCTTTTGTCACTTTCTAAAAGTTCAAGGAGAAATTGATTATCTCATAGCTATGTGCCCTTCAGAACTATGTACATATAAAAGCTGAGGCGGGAGAAAAGAAGAAAGGAAAGCAGGATTAACTGTATGCATGATGCAGAACACAAATATTTTATATAAAGACCACAAAAAATATTCTGTATTTTATTTAATGTAAAATACTTCAGATTATTGTTTCTGTTTTTAAAAATAGAAATCTGGGCAAATAAACTTCATGTACTGATATATACTAAAGCAAGCTAACAGACACATAGCAGTTTATTACGTTTTTCTCCATGTTTATATAGAATTGAAAATTTCCATATTGCAATTAAAAATAATAAGAATAAACTTTAAAATGTGTTCAGATTTAGGGGCTTTCCAAAGGATAACCAGGCTACAATCCACATCCCCAGAGAAGCTAGGTAACAAGGAGAACCCTAAGTGAGACATCCATGAATGCCTCTGGGAAAGGGAAATAGATAAGATCTCCTTAGTAAATTGGGAGCATGGGGGGGGAAGGGGGGTTGCAGAGAACAAGAGGGAATGAGGGAACAGGATGGTTGACTTGGGAGGATTAGAGAGGGAGAGAAAAGAAAGAGATATCTTGATAGAAGGAGCCATTTTAGGGTCGAGAGAAACCCAGTGCTAGGAAAATTCCTAGGAATCCACAAGAATGACCCCAACTAAGACTCCAAGCAAGAGTGAAAGGGTGTCTAAACTAGCCTTCCCCTGTAATCATATTGATGACCACCTTAATTGTCACCTTAGAATCTTCATCCAGCAACTGATGGAAGCCAATACAGAGATCCACAGCTAAGCACTGGGCCTAGCTCCCAGTCCAGTAAAGAGAGTGAGGAGGAATTATATGAGCAAAGGGGTCAAGATCATGATGAGGAAACTCACAGAGACAGCTGCCCTGAGCTATTGGGAGCTCACTGACTATGGATTGACAGCTGGGGAACTTGCATGAGATGGAACCAGGCCCTCTGATATTCAGCTTGGGTAGTTTGGGGTTCCCTGGCAGTGTGACCAGGATGTATCACTAGTACATGAACTGGCTTTTTGGAGCCCAGTCCCTACAGAGGGAAACCTTGCTCAGCTTGACACAAGGGGGGAGGGGCTTAGTCCTGCCTTGATAGGCCAGTCTTTGTTGACTCCACATAGGAAGCTTTATCTTCGCTAAGGAGTGAACTGAGGTTGGGGGGAAGAGCTGGGGCGTGAGTGGTGGGTGGGAGGAGGGGAGAGAGCTGTGGTTGGTATGTAAAAAATAAAAATAAAAAATAAAACTTTAAAGTTAAAAAAAAAAAAAGATTGAAGGGCTTTCTAGACTGTCTCTCTGTGACTTTCCAAAAACACCAAAACATGTTCAGAATTAATTGCTCTCTCCATTTCCTGTGGTGCTTTAACCCTGGGGAAATCTGTATATATGTAGGAGCAAAACAGAAAATGAACAAATTAAAAATAAATGATCTCTGCTCCCCCCCTTAGATCTGGTGTACATCATGGTAGATATTTTATTCTGCTGCTAGAAACTTTAACCACATCTTACAGTTTTCATGCCTTTGACGAGAGAATAATATCATCAAACATGTTTTTTGTTTGTTTTGTTTTTTAAGACAGGGTTTCTCTGTGTAACCTTGGCCAGTTCTGGAATTCAATCTGTAGACCACACTGGCACCAAACTCTGCCTGCCTCAGCCTCCTGAGTGCTGTGATTAAAGGTGTGCGCTATCACCATCCAACACAAAACATACTTTGTATCTATTTGTTTGCTTGTGTTTGAGACAGGATCTCACGTCTATAGTGCAGGCTGGCCTCATGCTCGTATAGTCAAAAGTGATCTTCCCACATCTACTTGCCAAATGCTAGGGTCACAGATGTATACCACTGAATCCAGAATGCACAGTACTGGGGACCTAACACAGAGATGTTTGAATGCTAGGCAAGTGCTCCTCCACAGAACTCCACCCCTACCACCCAACCCCCATCATTTTTGTGCCTTTTCTCCTGGGTTCAGAATACTGCACATGACTATTAAACTTGACTAAGGTTAAGGGATTTGTCTGAAAGTCCAACCTCTGCCTCTATCTTGATCACAAAAGCCAAAACTACTTTAATGTGATCAGACAGAGTTATTTGGTGGTAGAGCATGTGCTTAGCATGTATGAAGTTCCCACTTTCACTTTTAGAAACACACACACCTACACTCAGAGCGGCTATAGAAAGACGTAAAGGGAGGGGAGAAGGAGGGAGAGAATGAGAGAAAGAAAGGCTTAACATGAAGTTAAAAACAACCTCAAAACTTGAGCCAAAAATAAATAAGTACTAAAACAATCACCATTTAGTTATAGTTCTGAAAAGCTTTTAAACAATATTATTAGCACAGAAATGTATTAGTTTACATTAAAATCACTAGTGACTAAAGAGACTGAAAAACACAAAGAAGGGGGCTGGAGAGATGGCTTAGGGGTTAGGAGCACTGTCTGTTCTCCCAGAGGACCCGGGTTCAATTCCCAGCACCCACACGGCAGCTAACAACTGTCTGTAATTCCAGTTCCAGAGATCCGACGCCATCATGCCAATGCACATAAATAAAGCTAAATAAATTTTAAAAAAAGAAAAACACAAAGAAAACAAATTTTACAAGTATTACTGCCCAATAATGATGAACTAAAAATGAAGATAGATCAGAGTTCAAAGTACCTATATATTAATTATAAAACATAGTCGAGTTTTCAAAATAAAACTTATGCACAGAGTTTATAAGAACCCAGGCATTTCTGAGTCAAGCAGCAAAAGGTTTTTAAAGCTCACACTACATTTTAAAAGAAAAGTTAATTTAAAGAAGCTGGTCAACAAGTCAACAGAACAGGTTGTGGTTCCAAACTGAAGAAATCTGGTGCTTTGTGGGAACATGGTCCAGCACCGAAGGCCACAGAAACTATACACATTAAAACATAAATGCTGATAAAGTCCAGTTGTGAGTCAGCATCTCTCCAGAGAGAACGAGTTTGAAATAAAATGGTGTAGAAACATACACAGTTTATGGAGAACACTTACCCAGGGCATGGCCATGGGACGCAATGTTCCTATGTCAAATACTGCCCTTCTCCTTTCACAGGACACCTGTGAAGGGAATTTAGAGTTTCGAGAAGTCTCTTTCTTCTACCCGGGTCGCCCAGAAGTTCCCGTTCTTCATGATCTGTCCCTCAGCATTGAGAAAGGGAAAACTGTGGCATTTGTTGGAAGCAGCGGCTGTGGGAAAAGTACATGTGTTCAACTGCTACAAAGATTTTATGACCCCATGAAAGGACAAGTGGTAAGATGGATTTAAAACACAGAAGCTAGGGTTAGTGACAAACCCTTGAATATGCAAGTAAGCCTAGGTTACCCAGTAAAGCAAACAACCAGAAAAAAAATTAAAAATAAAATAAATTTAAAAAAAAAAAACCTTCTGTACTACTCTTGCCTAAGAAAATAGCAGAGACATAGCAAAAGCAGTCAGAAGGACTTTGGAATTAAGTACAATGACCCAAGGGGTCTTGAGCTTTCCTGACAGCAGTAAATTTTACCTTAGAAGCTGTGGAATTCTTTTGGAATATGGGCATGAGGGCAGCGCAGTTTTTCTTTACACAATATCACTGCTCCCTACCTTTTCTGGCTCAAGACAGAAAATCGTCTCCACCCCATGGTTGATCTCACTGGTCTTCCAAACCCTCAGCTGTTAAGATCTTTGTCAAGGCTTAGGCTTTTTCCAAATCAGTCTGCATTAAGCTGAAAGTCCTGATCTCTTCCTCCTTTAAACCCAAGGGCTACATTCTTTATCTTACTCCTATCTACTATATCTTATATGCCTCATGTTCTCTATCCCTATTACCCTTCTGCACCATTGTATCTCTCCTCTCCCTCCTTTCTTTCTCATACAAACAAAGCTTGCATGGTGCCTATTTCCTCATAGAACTATAATTCCCTAAAACGTTAAAGGCTGTCACATTGACCCTATTCTCCTATATTTTGCAGTCTTTCTCTATTACAGATTTTCAGCAAACATTTGGAAACAGAGCTGTTCATAAAACTCTCTTGAACTAGGTTGCACTTGTCTATTTTCAGGTAGCAATACATGCTCCCTGCTTGAAGCCACTGGAGAATGGCTCCCCACAAAGCAAAAGTGAGGTTTAACACCATCAAAGCCCTTTACTGTCTGGCTCCTATGTCCTTCTCCAAACTTCCTCTCCTCATCCCTCCCACTGTGTGCTGAACACCCATCTCCCCACCCTCTGTGTGCCTTTTTCTTACTGTTCCCCCACCTACTCATTATGTCTCAAGTGTTGCCTGTATCTTATCATTTCTGGCTTAGTCTCAAAGTTCCTTTCCATGGCCATTCTAGATATCCTCTGCCTCAGTCCTTCTCTGTTCTATGACCCCGTCTTTATGTCACCTTCCCTTTCTGAGCTGTTTGTGTACTTGATGCCTGTCAGCTAGAACATAAACTATTTTGGTAAGGGGAGAGTTTTGTTTTGCATTACTTCCCCAGTACCTAGACTTCTGTGCACACAGCAGGTTTATTCGTCAAATAGCTGTGTGAATGAGTACATATGGGTCAGAGCAAAGTCTCCATCTCTACAGGTAGACTTCTTTGTCAATATGTGCCAACTCTCTCATTGAACATCAGTAATGGAGTGCTATTACACTGGAGAGGGAGGTTAATTATTTTCTATGTGACTTCAAGACAGAGTACTTGGTATACACCAGTCTCTGAGGTCATTTCTAGAAATATATGTTTAGAATCAACTTTTCAGTGAGCTGTAAGCTAAAAGTTCCTGTCCAGCAGGTGATTTATGAACCTTCCTTTGGCAATATGTACTTCAAAAAATAGCTTGAATTCCTAGGCTTCTTGTTATGATTTGTTTGTGTGTGAATATCATGAAGTGTAATATGACACGGTTGCTGGATCTTAACAAACTAGTCTCCACTCCGCTCTTGCAGCTGCTTGATGGTGTTGATGTAAAGAAACTGAACGTGCAGTGGCTGCGTTCCCAGACAGCCATCGTCTCCCAAGAGCCTGTCCTCTTTAACTGTAGCATCGCTGAGAACATTGCCTATGGTGATAACAGCCGCAAGGTGCCCTTAGAAGAGATCAAAGAAGTGGCAGATACAGCCAACATCCATTCTTTCATTGAAGGGCTCCCCAGGGTAAGAAAACAGCTGAAACCTTGGGCTATGAGGGTGTGAGGTATTGAATTTGATTTAGTTTCATGCAAGGTTAGATGTAAAAAGCAAACTTGATATTTCTATGTGTTTTTTCCAAGCCTGATAGCCATTCTTATGTAATGCACTGGACTTTTATATGTTATGCCTTTAAGTGCTTGTGCTCTGCCTTGGGTGAAGGTACAAACTTAAAGGACATGGTGTCACTCTAAACTAAGTATTTGAGGGGGGGGGGAATTGTTGTAGAATATTTCCTGACCCATTTGGGTCAGAAGTTTGTACCTTGCCTGAAGCGGTATTTAGCACCCAAAGAAATAAATCAGATGCTTATATTAATTTCATACTGTTCAGCCTATGTCTCAGGCATATTGCTAGCTAGCTCTTTCATCTTAAATCAACCCATTTCTAGTATTCTACCTGCCACGTGTCCCGGCCCATGGCTCACCTAGATTCCTTACATGTCTCTTCTTTAGGGTCCAATGGAGACTGACTGACTCCACCCTCCTTCTACCTGTCTCTTCTCTGATCCTCCACCCACTTCTACGGTGCTGCACTTAGGCCAAAACAGCTCCTTTATTTACAGAAAACAGTCCCACTACAGGGGATAAAAGTGAACCTTGTGATTTACTGCAGTTTCTTTAGATAGATTGTGTATGTGTGTGTGTGTGTGTGTGTGTGTGTGTGTGTGTGTGTGTGTGTGTGGTCTGTCTGTCTGTGTATGTCTGTGTCTGTGTGTGTCTGTGTTTTGAGATAGGGTTTCTCTGTTTAACCCTAGTTGTCCTGGAACTTTCTGTGTAGATCAGGCTTGTCTTAAACTCACAGAGATCTGCCTGCCTCTGCTTCTCAAGAACTGGGATTAAAGGCCTGTGTCACCATTTCCAGTTTTGTTTTGTGTTGTTTTGTTTTAAGGCATTATGTCACATGTGGTTCTACATTACCTGGAACTAACCATGTAGATCAGACTGGCCTCTAACTCACAAAGATTCACCTGCCTCTCCTCCACAAGTGCAGGGATTAAAGTTACATGCCATCACACCTGGCCAAGAATAGATTTTCTAAAACTAACAAATGGATCACAACATCTGTCCAAATATAAGACCACAGTATCAATGTAAAACTCTGAAAGACAAGGCCAATGTTTTTTTCTGAAATATGACAAACATATAGCTCTACATACAGTAGGCACAGCAGACTCTTTTCAGACATCTAGATGTTACCAATTTTATTTCTCTGGGAATTAGTTAGCAAATTTCATGATTGATACCCTGCCAGTCTCTGCAGACTTATTTTACCTTCATTTCAAATTTCTAGATTCATTTATCTGCCATATCCTGATAGCTAAAAATCTGCATTTCCTTTTCTCATCCCCACACAGTTTTGATTTTATTTTATTGACTCAACACACAGCTACTTAGCCTTGCTCTTTGTAAACCACTGAGCTATTCCTTATGGAAGATGACTCAGATGAACTACATGTAGTCCTGCTCATACAGAAATCATTGAAACACACAAAGAACCTTCTTTGTTGTGAGCCTATGAATATGATCTGAGTGAGTGCTTGGCAACAGAGGCTACAGATGTGCTCACAGAATGGGTGGTGCCCAGTGTGGTGACTCACACCTGTAATCTCAGGACTCAGGAGAGTGAAACAGAAGGATTTTATGTTTGAGGCCACCCTGGGCTGCTTATAAAGACAATTTAATTTAATTTCTCAAAAGAAATTAAAACGTATTAAGAACAGATACAGAGTGATAAGTGGTTGGACTAGGGAGAAGAATATACTCCTGTACTATATTTAATGAGTGTGTTGAGGAATGATAAAGCACTTGAATAGCAAGTCTTAGATTCTGTTCCTGTAGATCTCATAAAATATCCTGAAGAAAGCTACTTAAGGTAGGAAGCATTTATTTGGCTCTCAATTCCAGATTATAGTCCATCACTTAGGGGAATCAAGGCAGTAGAAACCTGAAGCAGCTGTCACTTTATATATACATTCAGGAGCAGAAAACAAAGAATGCAAACATGCCTGTGCTCAACTCCCTTTCTCTACTCACATGATCCAGGACCCCTTCCTAGGAAATGGTGCCACCCACTGTGGGTTTGTCTTCCCACCTCAATTAAAACAGTCAAGATAATTCCCTACAAAAGTGCCCACAAGCCACCCTAATCTAAACAATCCCTCATTGGAACTCCTTTCCATGTAATATCTACATTAGTGGATAATTAATACTAACCATCACAACAAGCAAAGACATTCTAACTTTAATACTTGCTAAAGACTTACTGAAGGTTTGTGGATAGGAGTGATGTTTAGAATTGAATATTTACTCATCCAGTGGCAATGATGACTTGGTGAGATGGAATGATGAAGAGACAGGAAGTTAGGAGATACATTAGGAAAGTTTAGGAAATGAGCTCTTAAAAGTCTAAATTCATAAATATAATGTGAAAAAGATAAGGAAATGTATTTGAAAAGTAGATGAAACTGAAAATAAGCTGGGTACATTGGAGCATGCCTATAATCTCAGCACTCAAAAAAGAACCTGTCTTAAAAACAAAACAAAAACCCAGAACAGAATTGCTAGGAATTGGCTCAAGATTGGACAAACAAGAAGAGACTAAGCCTCCTAGTGAAGGAAAACACAAAGCAGTGCTCAGAGTCCCAAGTCCCACAGGAGAAAGGCCAAAAACTATACAGATGATATTCCTTTGAACCAGGCTTTGAGGAAGGACTACATAGGAGTTCTTCAGATAGGAAAGGGTAAAACTATTTTGACAGATAAAATAAACACATAAAGTAATATAGATACCTAAAGAAAGTTTAGACACAAGGGAGATCTTAAGATTCTGATGTACATGCCAAACAAGAATTGAAGTGAGGCCAAAATAGAGCAATACTAAATGTGTAAAACTCCAGGTGAAAGTATTTGAACTTGGCTTTAATAGATAGGTGTGCTTCTAGAAGTTTCTAGACAGGGTAACAACACGAAAAGTTTAGTTTTTTAGGATGGAGAGATAGATTAGCAGGTAAAGGAACTTGCCATCAACACTAAAGACCTAAGTTCCATCCCCAGAACACACATGGTGAAAAGGGGGAACTGCCTCTCCTACACTTGTCCTCTGACCTCAATATGCACACAGTCGTATATGGGTGCCTACACAGACACACACACACAGACACACACACACAGAGACACACACAAATTTTTAAAGATATTTTTGTTGTTGTTTCTGGTTTTTTTTTTTTTTTTTTTTGAGAGAGAGAGAAAGCCTTGAAATGTTGACTATGTGCTAAGCTCACCTCTGGATTCTTCTGCCTCCAATTCTCAAGTACTGAGATTACAACCTGTGGCACTGTCCCTAAGGATGACATTTTTTAAAAGATTTATTTATTATGTATACAGTGTTGCACCTGCATGTAATCCTGCAGGCCAGAAGAAGGCACCAGATCTTATTATAGATGGTTGTGAGCCACAGTGTGGTTGCTGGGAATTGAATTTAGGATCCTTTAAAGAACAAAAACAACTGTTGAAAGCAACCTTTTGGAATTCTGCAAGTCTCAAACCAGCCTGGAATGCACAGTTAGAACCTATATTAAAAAATATTCTCGGGATAGAGAAATGGCTCAGCAGTTAAGAGGATATGGGTTCAGTTCCTAGCATCCACAACTGTCTAACTCCAGTTCTTGGGGTCGATGACAAACTCTTCTAATCTCCAAGGACACATTATACATGAGGTTCACCGACATACATGCAGGCACAACACTATACCCATTTAATTAACTAATTAGTTAAAAATAAAACGGATAGGGGAGCATCAAGAAAGCTAGGCTTCTGTTTGCTATTCTAGAAATCCAAGAAGCATTATGGGTGTGCTCAATTAGACATGTAATCCCAGCATTGGGAGGTAGAAGGAAGGATTAGGAGCTCAAGAGTAGCCTCAACTACAAGCAAGTTCAAGACTGACTTTAGTGAGGTCAGGACTCAAAAAACAAACAAACAAAAACAAATAAACAAACAAAAAACAGAGGAACCAGAAAGGCCCCTGGTGAGGTGCAGAAGTTTGAGTTAAAGCAGAGGTGGGGACATCATGGAGACACTGAGAGGAGCAGAATGTGCTCATGAGTGCTTCCCCATGTGTGGGACAGAAATGTCAGCCTCTCTGACTTGCAGAAGGTACATACCCAACCAAGGTAGCATCCAGCCGACTGGGAACATGCTCACAGAGGATTAACATGAAGGAAGAAACCTCATGTTTTGCCTGATAGTTTTAAATATTTTGAATTTTTTGTACTGAAAATGGCACGTACTGTAAATTCATCTGTGTTTACTAAGAACCCTTCTCCGTTATTTTTTTCCCTTGTGCTTTAATTCTGAGGTTTCCTTTGTCAGAGCTGGGGCTGTAACTCAGTTAATAACCTCCTTGCCTAGGATGCACAATGTCCTAAGCTCAAACTCTAGCACTGTTAGCATTTAAGCATTACCTGGCCAGCCCCTTGGGGACCCGGCCAGTAATCAGGCAGTAGTTTGGTCTGCTCAAGGTCCTAACAGCATCATCCTACTTAGCCTACATGCTGTGCATGTCTTATGTCTTTTCATAAAAAGGCACCCCCTGCCTGCCTCTGGTCTCTATTTCTGCTACTGTCCTCAGCCTCTCACCCCCACACCATCACTAAATTCTCCCTGTGAGTGCTGTCACATGGTGTGAGTGACTTTCTAGGGCCCCTTGGCTCTAACTGGTCAAAGTTGTCTCCTGCCATATATAACAAGCACCACATAAATGGAACATGCTGCCTCGTGCCTATATTCTTGGTACTCAAGAGGTAAGAAAGACAAGCCAAAAGTTCAAGATTATTGATGGCTACAAAGTTCAAGGCCAGCCTGAACTATGTGAGACTATATCTCAATAAAGAAAATGAAAGAAAAGAAAGGAAGAGAGCTAGTAACTAGAAAGGAAGTCAGAAGAAATTCCTTCAAAGGCACATCACCACAAAGGTCTGCTCCTTGGGATCAGGTCAGGGGTACAAAATGAGATGAAATATTGACTACTCAGCTCACATTTATTGACAAAAAGAACCAAAACCAGATTTCAGTTCTTGTTGGAACTCACCTTTTCAAGAATAGCAAAATCTGAAGTGTTTAGATGTCTGACTTCTGCAATTTCTAAAGTGTTTCCTTTGTTAATGGCCTGTTTCTGAAACAGAAATACAATACACAAGTCGGACTAAGAGGAGTGCAGCTTTCTGGCGGCCAGAAACAAAGATTGGCTATTGCCAGGGCTCTTCTCCGGAAGCCAAAAATTTTACTGCTGGATGAGGCCACTTCATCCCTTGACAATGACAGTGAGCAGGTAACACCTTCTTTTTCATGTCAAATAGGAGTGGGCAGTATCATGAAGTCCAAGGTCAGGTTGGGGAAATGAAGTCCCAGAGGTGGCAGAGAGAGGGCTGAAGCTAGGCAACTAGGTTCTGGAAAGGTTTTTCCTTTGAATTCATCTCATATTAAAATGAGTACAAATCTAAATATATCTTTCCAGTCAAGAAAAGCTCAGAGAAATGTCCTTTTCTAGATTGTTCTTCTCCAATGGTGCTAAACCAACCATCAAAGTAGTCTATGTCTGAAGTAAGAGCTACGTACTGTAGGTAGAACATTCTTCTAATTCTACTTTCCCAGACTTTATTGTGGTTAGAACAAAATGAGGTATTGAGGAAATACAGGTATAAGAAACACTGACTTTGTGCTTGGAACCATCTCCTTACCTACATAACCATTCCACATAAGCAAGTACAGCAAAGAACATCATTAGATTACTTTTGTGACTGAACTTAGGTATGCTTATGAACATTTGCCCTAAGTTGGCAGTCACTTGCTTCTTTTCTCTTCCAGGTGGTTCAGAATGCCCTTGAAAAAGCCCGGAGAGGGAGGACTTGCCTAGTGGTGGCTCATAGACTCTCTACAATACAGAATGCGGATCTGATCGTAGTTTTGCAAAATGGAAAAATCAAGGAGCAGGGAACACATCAAGAGCTCCTAAGAAACAAGGACACATACTATAAATTAGTAGCTGCACAGTGTGTACACTAATGCTGCCAGCCTTGCATCCACTTCAATCTTTGCATAATGAAAATAGTACTTAGTTATTTCTTGGCCTATTCTGGTCTCTCACTACAAATGTCAATACCTAGAATCCTCACACTCAAGTACAGACATGTTCTGTTCGAGTGTCTTCCCCTCAGAGTTTTAAAAGCAAATCAAGGAGGCTGAAGAGATGGTCCAGTGCTTTAGACTACTGGCTGCTCTTCTGGAGGACCCGGGGTTGACTCCCAGTGTCCATATGATGGTTCACAAACACCTGTAACCAGTATCAGAGGGTCTACTCAACTCTGTGGACCCTCTGGTATCTCTTGTAGGTATCAGGCACATATGAGTCATCTACATGTGCAGGCAAAATACTGTTATACATTTTTAAAAAATTAAAAATTAGGAAAAAGCAAACTAAAAGTTTACAGAATTTACCTGGACAAAGTGCTTATATCTCTCATTTCATAAAAAATCACACTTTTTGTAAACAGCTTTATGCAAAATACAGGTATATTGTGTCAATGTTCTGTGATGAAATTGGAGGAGGACATCATCTAGTTGACAGGTTTTAGCTGAAAGAGTAAGATGAAGCAAGTTAGGCCTGTGGGTCTGCAGAGAGTTTTTAACTGGAAAACTGCAGTTTGTCAGCTCTGTACCTCTAGACTATATGAATGTCTCTAAGTGCCTTCTCAATACATACTTAGTTTCTAAAACTGTTACAGTCCCTCACTAGGCAAGGGTGGGAGTGTTTGAGAGCCATACAAAGTAAAGTGGCCAGTAAGGGGAGATATTTCCTCCTCTCAGTTAGTACAGAGAGCTTCGCACATATTTCCTCCTCTCAGTTAGTACAGAGAACTTCGCACATTCTGTCCTAAAGACTCCATTCCAAGTTGTGAGTATTGATATGAAGCGTAGGCTTACTGAAGTGTGAGCCACTTACTTAAAATAAAAGATACTTTGACTGTGGGTGAAAAATTAAAATGATTTTCTGTACTATTATCAAGTTTATATGTACTTAATATGTAGCATACGATTTATAAATTCTATACAAATAGCAATATCTATTAACTGAGTCATGTTTTCCACTTACCTAAAAACATAATGACATCTTCAATCCCTTTCTTTTTAAGGTTTTTTTTTGGGGGCTAGAATATATTAGTTGTATGTAGTAGTAATAGATTTCACTATAACATTTTCATACACAGACATACTTTGATCCCATTCGCTACCTGTTGTTTTCTTTTGCCCATTCCATGATCCCCTTCTTCTTCCTCAGCAGCCCTCTTCCACTTTGATGGCATATCATGTTACCAAGTGAGATGTAATAAAGGTTGTTTTCAGGAACACAGGTGAAGGGTTCTTAGAAGAACATGGATAACTTACCCACTGACAAAAATCTCTCTCTCTCACCCCTCCCCACACACACACTCAGAAATCACTAACTGCTTACAAATCCTCAGAGGGCAGGAGTGACTTGTGACTCCCTCTCTCTCCCATGACTGGATATTATGACCTAATTTTGTGCAGATCTCATACAGATGTTCAAAGCATTTGACAGTTCAAATGGGCCACAAGAAAGGGTAAAAAGTTTAAAACTGGGTTAAGGAATTGTGGGGTTTGAGTGTAATAAAATCATAGGAGGTGTGGCTTGCTTGCAGTGGGTGTGGTCTTGTTGGAGGAAATGTGTCACTGTCAGGGTTTTCTATGATCAAGATACCACCGAGTGTCTCAGTCGACTTTCTGTTGCCTGCAAGTTATAGGACTCCAGTACCATGTCGGCCTGCGCGCCACCATGCTCCCTGGCATGATGATAATGGACTGAACCTCTGAAACTGTGAGTGAGCCAATTAACTTTTCTTTATAAGAGTTGCCATAGTCATAGTATCTCTTCACAGAAACAAAAACCTTAACTAAGACAGTAGTTGGTACCAGGGAGTGGAATATTTGCTGTGATAGGCCTGACCATATTTTTGTATTGGTACTTTGGGTTATAAAAGCAGTGGAATGCTTTAAGCACTGCTTAATGGACCATACTAGTAGGAACATGGGAGACAGTGGTATTGAATGTGATTTGATGAACTGTGAGATTCAAGAGGTTTCAGAGGAAAATGTTAATCCCACTAGTCAATAATACTACTGCCACAATTTAAAATCAAATTTAAAGCAAGCTTTTATTAAATACTAGCCAGGTTGATGGGCTCTGGATAGGTCCATGTCTGGGTTTTCAAAAGATGGCCTGGAGTCATGGTTTGCAGTGGCCTAGGTATTTCCTGTCAGGTCCAATCAGGGGCAAGCATACATACTATTTTCTGCCTGTGAACCACCCACCTACATGTTGTAAAGCATATCCAGTGCACATGAGTCAAACTTGTTTAGGATAGTGAAACTTATGGCTTGTTATCTCCCATAAACAATAGCCTCCAGAATTTTAGAAACTGTCTTTGGGCAAGAGGCTTGCAGATCAGAGGCATCTTTTTGTTTCATGGGTCTCTTGGGGATAGTAATTAAAACTTAAAATGTAACCTTGACTTTCACAGAGAAGAATGTTAGTATGTGGCATAGAGACTGATCATGTAATATTTTGGTGAAGAAAGTAGCTACTTTTTGTTTTGCCCTTGTCCCAAGAGCCTGCTAAAATAAAATGGCCTATGGTAGACTCTGTTATGTGCTTTTTAGTGTTAACTCTGATGATTTATAATGAAAAAAGCAAACTGAGCAGTGTAAATTAAAAAATATAATTTTTTGAGGGAAAAAGAACACTAGAAGGTGGAACAAAGCTAAATCCTGTGTTCAAGGAGAGAAATAGATTAAGAAATGGAATAAAAGGAGTGAGACCTCAGGGCAAGTTCCCATCAGCTAAATTTCTAACTTGTGAAAAAGAACTAAAGAGAAGCTTAGAACCCTGTGTAGTTGTGTACACCTTTAATCCCAGCACTTGGAAGGCAGAGGCTGGTGGATCTCTAAGTTTGAGGCCAGCTTGGTCTAGAGAAACAATTTCAGGACAGTCACACTTAGACAGTGAGGCTGGTGAAGATGTATTGAATGAGGGGACCCCAGGAAGCAGAAGAACTTGGCAGCTTCAGCCATGTGGTTCTGGCTTTACAGTTGAGGACAGAAGAAATGGGTCATGGAATTTGCTTCTGAGCCCAAAGAAAGACACTGAGGCCAGGTTTGTGTGAAGAGTGACCCTGAATGGAGGCTTAGTAGAGAGGCCACTGCATAAAGCTATGAAGGTTAAGCCTAGATTGTCTTAGAGACCCCAAGATGTTAAAACCCCAGAGTCATGGGATATCTGCAGAGGAAAGCTGCTAACAAGGGGTACAACCGGCTAAACAGAAAGAAGTGTGTTGCAGTTAAGAAATCTGGATGAAGTCTGAGATCTAAAGTGTTTTGACATCAGACATGGAGATGCAGAGTTTGGAGTTTGCCCAACTGAAAGCCCAGTTTTCAGTCTTGCTTCAGTCTACCCTTCCTTCCATTTATTTTGGAATGATAATGTATATTGTATCTTGGAGGTATGTAATCTGCCTTTCGATTTTGATTTTTTTTTACAGGCAATTACAGTTAAGAGATTCCAGAAGAGACTTTGTACTTTTAAACATTGTTGAGACTGTTATAGACTATGGGGGACTTTTGAAGTTGGACCAAATGCATTCTGCCTTATGATATTGTTACAAGTTTATGAGAACCAGGGAGTAGAATGTGGTGGTTTGTATGCAATTGGCCCCCATAATCTTACAGGGAGGTATGGCTTTTTTGGAATAGGCATGGCCTTGTTGGAGGAAGTATGTTACTTTGGGGGTGGACTTTGAGGTTTCCTATGCTCAGAATACCACCCAATGTCTCAACTGACTTCCTGTTGCCTGCAAGATATAGAACTCTCAGCTACCACTCCAGCAGCACGTCTGCCTGTATGCTGCTATGCTCCCCATCATGATGATTATAACTGAACCTCTGAAACTGTAAGTAAGCCATCCCAATTAAATGTTTTCTTAATAAGAGTTTCCTTGGTCATGATGTCTCTTCACAGCAATAGAAACCCTAACTAAGACAGACATCTCTGGGAGTTCAAGGCCAACCTGGTCCTTAAAGAAAATTTCAGGACATGTAGGGCTATTACACAGAGAAACCCTGGGTCTGAGAAACAAAACTACTTGAAGAGGCAGAATGGCTATCAACTGAAAAGAAATGACAAATGTTGGAGGGTGTATAATCCAGGGCAGCCACCATGGTAATCAGTATGGAGCTGCTCCCACTCCCCCCCCCCCCTCTCTCCTCTCTTCTACATCCTCCTTCTCCTCATCCCTTTCTTCTTTAAAGCAAGGTGTCACTATGTAACCCAGGCTGACCACAGACTTATGATCCTCTTGCTTCAGTACCAGTGTTAAAATGATACAATCAACCTTCCTAAATGCTCTCAATCAATAGTCTGAAATCTTACAGAAAAGAAAATGAACAACTTACACAGTATTCTGCCTTTAAAAGAAAAATACAAAGTGAAAATGGGGTAGAGATTGAGAATGAGGAGCATTGTTTAGAGACATTGGCTCTGACTACTTTGTGGCTATTTGGCACTATCTGGGCAGACAGCTTTGGTAGCTTCTCTTCCCAGAACATGTTAGACAGACTGGAAAGAGAAATGTGATATGAATACATTGGATCCCAGAGCCTGAGAAGCACAGGCTCTAGATCTGTAATCTCCAATGGATAGGCAAATACTTGCAACTACTTACCCCGAGACTGTTGGCATCCACTGTATATCTATAAATAATAGAAAATTACTTTTCTTTCTTATTGTGGCTCTGCTCATTTGCATTCCTGTTTTATTTCCAGTGATATGAAGGATGCACAGGCATCAGTCTCCCAAGTAAACTCACTGCCTTCATTGGACCCAGCAACTATGCGCCAAATAGTTTGCAAAGATCTGTGAGGTTACTAGCTGATGAGGGCAGAAAGTAAGAATAGAGCAGGTACTCTGTAAGGGCAACCGTAGTTGAAGTGTCTCTAACTGTTGTACCCCCCTCTATGTGTGCATGTATGTGCATGTGTATACATGTTGTGGGGGCATGCATGCAGAGTCCAGATTTCAGCACTAGGTGTCCTCCTCAGATGTCAGTACTACGTGTCTTCCTCAGAGACTAACCACCTTTTTTTGGTTTTTTGTTTTGTTTGGAGTTTTTTTGAGATAGGGTTTTTGTGTGTAGCCCTTGTTGTCCTGAAACTCCCATGATAAATCATGCTGCCTTGAACTCACAAAGATCCACCTGCCTCTCCCTCCCGAGTGTTGGGATGGAAGGTGTGCACTGCCATACCTGGCTTTCACACTGTTTTGAGACAACTTCTCTCACTGAAGCTGGAGCTCACTGATTCAGCTGGACCAGATGGTCAGCAAGTCCCAAGGATCCTTTTGTCTCTATTTACCCTGACCTGGTATTACTGGCAAATTCCTCTGTGCCCAACTTATATGTCTGATAGATTTCTGAGTGCAGAGCAAAAAGACAGAAGACAGGAAAAGCTAGAGTCTGACTTCCACAGATTGCACTGTGATTATTAGAACACACAGTGAAAGCAGCCTCTCTCCCTTGGGAAATGAAGGAGTCCATCAGGGAAAAAAATCTGATTGTGATCTTATATAGGGCAGGGTGAGAGGCTTGGGAATGAGGAAATTGTTAGTAGCTATAGGGAACTGTGTGTCTCATCTGCAGTCTCTCATCTTTGGAGACAGGTTGTCTCAACAGACATTCCCTTCTGAGATGACCAATAACAGTTGAACAAGATCAGCTGTAATCTCAGGAATTCGGTTTTTACAACTAAAGCATCTCTTAATGTGAATATGGGGATTCAAACTCAGGTTTTTAGGCTTGTATCATAAGTATTTTTATAGAATGAGACATTTTCCTTCTTAGACTGGTTCTTAAAACATACCACTTTCTTTTAAATGACACAGTCAAAATACCTTGTTATCAAGTTATTCTAATCAGCTATAAATTTACAATAGTCTTTAAAGATGTTATACAAACTGTCCAGGGAGATAAGCAATCAATAGTCCTACCCAGCTATAAAGCCTATGGACAATAACAATGACCAGACCAACAAGATATACTCAGTGATGTAATAATGTCACTTATATCTTGAGGATAACTAACAGCCATTTAACTGGGTTGAAGGCTGCTTTGGTGGTAGGAAATCCATGCCTGGTCCTGTAAACCTAACCAACTACCAATTTATGGCAAAGAACTTACTTCTTAAACCAGTACAAACCCCAACTGCATTTTAAATAGTTATATTCACAGATAAGTGTAGCTCTCATTCTTCATCAAAGAAGTTCCTTGCTGTCAAAGATGGGGATGATTATAGAAATCTACCACTGGTTAAAATGCAGAGAACAACAGATCTTGAGGTTTCCAACCACAGCTGGTGCATCTACAGTTCAAACCCTACACTTAAGGCTCAGGGAACATTGTGGAAAACGGAGGAGAAAGACAGTAAGGGCCAGAAGACCAAAGAACAGTTATGAGATAGTATTACTGATAGGAAACCTTTGCCCATAAAAATCTCAAAACTATGGTCACCTAAAAAAGACTCACATAGTGACAACACAGTTGACATGACAATGCAGATGGATGAAATATCACAGGGCCTACCCCTAAATGAAGAACTATAGGCAATTAATAGTTGCTGAGAGAGGGTGACTCAGTCACCCTCTGAGAGGTTATTCAGTGCCAAGCAGCCTTAAACACATATACAGATAAGAAACACTAAATGTATCAGCAGGTCATATTTGTATATGTTCATACAGATGTATATATGTAACAATAAAAAGTAAGGAGGATGTTATGAATTAGAGAGAGTGGGGGGAGTGGTAAGAGTCGGAGGGAGGAGAGCGATGAATGAAAATGATGCAAATATGCATATAGGAACCCCAATCCCCAATTTTTAAGGTTAATGTTTTTTTTAATGGAATTGCTTACTCAGAGGAACTCAATATTTTAGGGCTGTATTTGAATAATTATTTCAAAGTTAGAAACAGTGATATATACTTAGTTCGTTTTATAAGTCCAACTTTTTAATCTCCACTCCTTTTGTTAAAGAAAGTAAAAAGTTTAATAGGGACTGATATTTTATAAGGAATAAAAAGGGTGCTGGATGGAGGGAAGAGAAGGGAAGGCTATAAAGGAAGGAAGCGAAGGGCGCATTAACAGATGTGAGCTCAGGTTTCAAGTTTTAAATCACTTGTTCAAGTTTATCTAAATTAATTACTCAGTACATCATTTTTAGAATCACAGCCCAGGGTCTGGTAACAACTGAAGGACTTTAGGCAAAATGCCAGATTTTTCAGGCATCAAGTCAGTTGATTTATCATGTAAAGACTTCTTTTAAAAAAAAAAAAATCCAAGGACACTGTCAATAGGACAAAACGCCAGCCTACAGAATGGGAAAAGATTTTCACCAACCCTACAAGTGATAGAGGACTGATCTCTAAGATATATAAAGAGCTCAAGAATTTAGAGCCCAAAACCTTGAATAACCCTACCAAAAAATGGGGTACAGATCTAAAAAGGGAATTCTCAGCAGAGGAACTACGAATGGCTGAAAGGCACCTGAAAAAGTGCTCTTCATCTTTAGCCATCAGAGAAATGCAAATAAAAACAACTTTGAGATATCACCTGACACCTGTTAGATTGGCTAAGATAAAAGATACAGATGACAGCTTATGCTGGAGAGGATGCAGAGCAATGGGAACACTCCTCCATTGTTAGTGGGAGTGTAAGCTTGTTCAGCCACTTTGGAATGCAATATGGCGGTTTCTCAGAAAATTGAGAATCAATCTCCCCAAGGACCCAGCAATACCACTTCTGGGTGTATACCCTAAAGAGGCACATTCACACTCCAAAGGTATTAGCTCAACTATGTTCATAGAAGCATTATTTGTAATAGCAAGAACCTGGAAACAACCTAGATGTCCCTCTACTGAAGAATGGATTAACAAACGGTGGTACATCTACACAATGGAATACTACTCAGCAGTAAGAAAAAACGATATCCTAAAATTCGCAGACAAATGGATGGATTTGGAGAATATCCTCCTGAGCGAGGTATCACAATCTCAGAGAGATAAACAGGGGATGTACTCACTCACTAGTGGTCTCTAAACAAACAAACAAGAAAAAAAAAAAAAAAGCCAAACATGCCCAAGTGGCAAACCACAACCACTGGACAGCTTGGGATCAGAAACACCCTGGACTGACCCTTCGAACCCCACTCCAACTATAGGAATACCAGACTCATTCTTGAGGGAGGGGGGACAAAACTGGATTTGGCCAGGAGCGGATCCAAGCATTATTGGGTCAGTGGGACCATAGGACTGTCTGCTCCCTGCCCAGGGAAGGGATGGGGAGTTGCAGAGAAGAGAAATGTCAAGATGTGGTGGGAGGGGGAAGAGACCTTGAATGAGGATATACAGGGATGGAAAAAAAATTTCAGAGGGAAAGCTGAACACATAGTAAATATATGTGTAGCAATCTTATTTGCATTACCACCCTTGATAAGCCATGCTTATGATTCTTATCCTGTTCATAGTTATTGTTAACTTTTCCTCATTTTAAATTCATGTTACTGTTTTTTTGTTAAATACAAAATAAAGAAGGAAAAAAAAACTTTATTTATTTATTTGCCTTGGTGTTTACCTGGAACTGGAACTACAGACAGTTGTTAGCTGCCATGTGGGTGCTGGTAATCAAACCCGGGTCCTCTGGAAGAGCAGACAGTGCTCTTAACCGCTGAGCCATCTCTCCAGCCCCATGTAAAGACTTCTAATAGGGCCCAGATATAGGAGATGGCCAATCAGTTCAAAAATGACCAAAAAAAATCCAGAAAAAAACAAAAACAAACATAAGAAATTATGTGTTGCATTTAAGATAAAGAGCTGGAATTTACTGAAAATAGATGCATGGTAGCTGAACTCTTGTTTCAACAGCCATCCTTGACATGTGCATGTATACTGCCCATTTTATTTAAATTCTATTAGGCCTAATTTCTACAAGACTTTTCTCTACACCAAGGCATTGTGATGGTTAGTTTTTTTGTCAACTTGACACTGTTTAAGAAGAGAACCTAAATTGAGAAAATGCCTCTATCAGATTACCTTCAGCATTGCTTACAGGAAAGTCTGCAGGGCATTTTCTTGATTAATGATTGATATGGACAGGCCCAGCCCACTGTAAGTAGTACCACCCCAGGCAGATGGTCCTAAATTGTATAAAAATGCAGACTGAGCAAGCCATGTTTTCCAAGCCAGTAAGCAGCTTCATTGCATCTATTTCAGTTTGCTTCCCTGGTCCTGCTTTGAGTTCCTGCTCTGACTTCCTTCAGTGATGGACTGTGATGTGAAACTGAAAGTTGAAATAGACCTTTTCCTCCCTAAATTGCTTTTAGTCATGATGCTTCATCATAGCAATAGAAACTCTAATAAAAACTGGGACCAGGACATGGGTATTGCCCTGACAGGCCTGATGGTGTGTTTAGGGGAAGATTACGGTGGCATTTAAACTCTGGTATGCAAAACCATTGAGTGCTCAGAACTCAATGGGCTATTCTATGGGAGCTTCGAAGATATTGAGGCATACGATGGAGGCCTGACTTGAGAAGTTTCAGAGAGTAGTTTGAGATTCCTATAAAGACACTATCAGGGGCATTTGATATTTTGAATTAAGAAACTATTGTTTTGGTCAGCTGGGAAGAATAAGCTGTGATTAAAAAGAGACCAGAACCACTAAACTAAAATGTTAGCCGAGTTGACTGATGCTATTAGCTGGAGCTAAGAAATTATCAGTGATTAAGAGGAGACCAGTACCAATAATGTGAAATCTTCTGGGATGTATTTCCCTCAGATCACCACACAGAAGCCTTGGCCCAGAAGAGGGTCAAGGATGTACTTTGTACTGGCAGCCAAACTTGTAATAGTTAAGAGTTTCCCAGGAGGTAAATGAAGGTGAGGCTTGGCACTGTGGGAGGCCAGGGGAAGCCATTGTTGAAGGTAAAGTTGTAGTAGACACCCTAGGATTTGGGGGGGTCATAGAGAGAAATTGAGGCACCATGTGGCAGAGTTAAAATCCTTAAAGAGAGCCCAGGGAGGCTATTGGCAAAGGTGCAGCCCCTGATGTAGCAGAGGGCCCAACATTTGAAGATTCTGCTACCACAGGACAACTGCCATGGATAGCAGCAACCACGAGGTACAGCTAGGCCCCCAGCCTAGAAGTGCTTTGTGTACTGTGACAAGCCCTTTGGAGGCTGGTCCTGGTGAGTTTCAGAAATCCCACACTGAATCTTACACTATAGGATTTTGGTTTTGATTTAGGCTGATTGTGACTGTGTCCTTGCTTCTCCCCAATGATGTAGCTTGGTGTGTGTGTGTGTGTGTGTGTGTGTGTGTTTAGTTTTTTATCTTACAGGGTCCCTCTTTAGAATTTTAGACATGCTTTGAACTTTGACTTTGTTTTCAAGACTGGACTTGTAAATTGTTCAATTTATTTTTTTGTTCTGTTTTGACATGGTCTCTGTTAGCTAGCTGTCATGGAACTCACTCTGTAGAACAGGCTGGCCTCAAACTCACAGAGATCCACCTGCCTTTGTCTCCTGAGTGTTGGGATTAAAGGCATGCTCCAAGCTGAAGTGTTTGAATTTTTAAAGACTGGGACTTCTAAAGTTTAGAATGTGTTTTATATTAAGATTGTGATATTTTTTATGAGATTTGGAGTGAGCAAGAAAGGAAAAGTTATAGTTGAACAGCGATGTATTTGTATTTCAAACTGACAATGGGTCAATTGTGCTAGCTAGTTTTATGTCAACTTGATACAAGCTAGAGTCACTTTTGAAAAGGGAGCCTTGACTGAGAAAATGTTCCTATCAGAATGGATGTGGGCAAGGTGAGGGTGCATTTTCTTGATTACTGTGAGAAGGCTCACTGTAGACAGTGCTACCCATGTGTTGGTGGTCCTGAACTGTAAAAGCAAAATATAGACTAAGCACACTATGGTGACAAGACAGTAAACAGCATTTCTCCATAGGCTCTGTGTCAGTCCTGCCTCCAAGTTCCTATCTTGATTTCCAGCCCTGACTTTCTTCAGTGATGCACTGTGATGCAGAAGTGTAACTTGTATCCCTTCCCCTCAAGTCCATGTTTGTCTTGGTGTTTTATCACAGCAATAGAAAAGAAACTGAAACAGGCATATTTCCTAATCAGAAGGATCTATAGCCTAAGAAAGATCCTGACTTCTGCCAGTCATTACTCAGGCTCTCATTTATTTAGACTCATCTTAATCCAAATTTGTCTGACAATCTTCAGCCATTTGCCTCTCTTTTCCCTCTAGGTTTGGATATCATTATGAAATAAGAGACATAAAGACAAAGCATTGGTTAACACCAAAAAAAAAAAAAAAAAAAAAAAGGACAAGAACATCCTAAATTCAACACAGAAGGTTCCAGAGAAGTTAAGATCTCGTACAGAAACATCTAGAAATGTTGTTTGTCACAGCAGCCACATGTTACTCTTGAAGCCAACCACCCTTCCTTCTCAGGAGAGATGACTATCTGATGAGCCTTAAAACAACTGAGACACCAATGAGGGTAGCAAGGGACAGGAATGAATTTAAAAGAGTAAACTATGCACAAGTGTCAGAAAAATCAAAAATAGCACCATCCATCATACATGTTTATATAACTAACCCAGCCAGTCTACCCTACCCCCTCTTAAACAAACTGTAGTATGCCTTCATATCCAGTTTACTACTGAAGTTATAGCTAATCAACTGACTTTCTGCCACTAAATACTTCTGTCTTGCATGCAACCATATGATCACATGAAGTTTGTACTTTATTACCATCAACTTGTATATTCACTTTTTGTTGAGCTTTTATTCCAAAAGAATTTGTGAAGGGACACCATAGGCTGGCTAGAAAATTTACACATAAGAAACAGTTAAGGGAGTGTCTTACTTTTTTATTGCTGAGATAAAATACCATGACCAAGGAAACTTATTAAACAATCAACAACAAAACAATATTTAATCATTCCAGAGGGTTAAAATACATGATGGCAGAATGATTGGGGCAGGAACAGCTAAGAGCTCACATCCCAAACCACAAGCAGAAGGTAGAAAGAGAGCATTCAGGGAATGGCATGAGTCTTTTGAAATCTCAGGGACATACCTTCTTCAAGAAGGCCACACCTCCTAATTCTTTCAAAACAGTTTCACCAACTGGGAACCAACTACTCAAATATATGAGGCTATGGGTGAGGCTCACTCATTCAAACCACAACAAGGAGGGAATAGAAAGTTTGAAGTGGAGGGATAGGGATAAAAAGATGTGATGGTGTTATAGCTTTTAAACTTTTAGCTCCCCATCAATAACAATTATAGATACTTAAAATTCACTTTATAATCACAAATGTACATGGCTAAAATCTCTTCTACCCAATTGACAGTCAAGAAGAAACTCTAGGAAAGGGCTGATGTTAAATTACCAAAATGTTGTAAACAATTGTGAAGGGAGAAATAGAAGAAAGGGAAGGATAGAGTGAAGAAAAAAGAAAAACAAGAAGAAGGGATAGAGGACATGGGACATTGCTCAAACACTAAATAATGTAATATACTCTAGTAATCAGATTAGGACTAGAAGGAAAACATATTTCATCATCAAATCTCCAGAAAAGCCTAAATAAGAGAAGAATGAGAATTCTTAGTCCCAACGCTTTAGTTTCAGGAATTTTTTTTTTCTCTCCAAGATAGGATTTGTTGGTGTAACCTTGGCTGTCCTGGAACTAGCTCTGTAGACCAAGCTGGCCTTAAACTCACAGAGATGCCTCTGCCTCTCAGTGCTGAGATTAAAAGTATGCACCACTGCTGCTCAGCATTATTCAGTTTCCTAGTGCTGTGTACCCTAAGAAGACAGAGACTAATGAACAGCAAATTTGTTCAAAAGAAAAGCCAGTCTCTTCAGGACAGACAGAATTCATGAAGCAAGAGGCATTAAGACTGAGCAAGGTCAATGTGATTCTCAAGCATGGGAAACAACAAATCTGCAAAGGAACAGAGAAAGATTAAAGGCCTGATTAATAATTCTAAAAAATCAATGCATATGACACTGAGAATTGGGGAAAGAATTGTAAAATGGAGTAGTAAGAGCATAAGATTAATAGCACAGACTCAGCTGGTACTATTAGGAGTATGTTCATGGTCACTTGTTTATCTAGCTCACTAGATGGTTGAACCTATGTGCTTTGGCTTACTACTCTAACCTTATTGTGCTGGGAGTTTTATGTCAATTTGACACAACTAGAATCATTTTGGAATTCTACCAGCTAATCAACCATCCCTCATGGAATCCCACCAGCTAACCCAACATCCCTCCTAGATGTAACTGATGGAAAGGTATTTTTTTGGTAGGACTTCTCCTTACACTATAAAAGTACAAATGTCTATGCTTTTCATCTTTGGTTAACATTTTGGTATAGAGCTGTGTTTTTTTTTCCCAGTCCTTCCACACTCTGATATACTTTTCTTATACATTCTTACTATAACACAGAGGAGTTAGTGCCTCCAACAATGATACACAGAAAGACTTCAGGCTTCTCAGCCTTTGTCACAAGAGCTCAGTGCAGGGAAAGATTAGATCTGACATCTGCACAGATTGCCTCAGACTATTGAATCATCTCTGTTATCTCCACTTTCAGAATCTTAAAGAACTTAGGATAAGATTCTTTCTGCAATTGAGTTGCATCATCCCCCTCCTTGGTCTAAATAAGAAAGATGTTGATAATTACCTTGTAAAAACAAGAGAAACACTGAAGAAGCAGATGCTCAAAGATCCCCACCGTGAGCTAAAGGCTTTAAAAAAATCATTTTTTTAAGTGACAGATTTACAACATTGAAATGGGGTGTCCTTTAAGTAGAAGCATGAGCACTGAGTAAAGCAATGACTAGGATTTAGAAGAAGGCAAGGATAATGGCCCAAAACTCTACTGAGTTTTAACTCTCAGTCCGAACACTACTGAGGTTTGGATTTTTGTGAATGACTTTCCAAATATTCTAAAATAAATACTTCCTCAGTACATTAAGGATATACATCATTTGGTTTGCATATACAAGGTCCTGGATTCTGTCTCCAGAAAAACACATATACACACACTTTACTAAATACTGACTCAAGTAATGAAATGGTTTTAAAATTGGGGTGCCTATTAGTGATAGCTCAGAATGACTTGTTATGTTCCCATATATTGGCAGAAGACATTAACCTAGACAAAATTAAAGCATTTGGAAAATGATATCACAAACCCAACATAGCCAGAGAAATGGAAATCCCAACATCCAGTCCTACTCTGAACTTGAACAATACTCCATGGTTTTTCTCTTTGATGATGAATAACATCTTCATTTAAAAACAGAACACAACAGTGACAAGATTTAACCCTTCTCTACGTTAATTTTTGTTAAAGTAGACTATTGAACAAGAAACTAAAGATATTTCCCTTAACTCCAGCAAATACTTCTGAAATGAGTCTCATTTTAGTGCAGCATACAAATATAATAGCTTAATCCCAGGTGGAGCCCAGTGGGTCCCGGACAGGAATCAGAAGAGTGTATGAGACATATTTGTGTTTGCTTGTTGCTTTTCTTTTGTTTGGTTTGTTTCTACATAGTGCTAGCTATCCCAGAACTCACTCTATAAAGAAAGCTTGCCTCAAACTCATGTGATCCACCTGCGTCTGCCTCCTGAGTGTAAAATTAAAGACTAAGAAACGTTTTTTTTTTTTAAGATTTTATTTATTTATTATGGATACAGTATACAGAAGAAGGTACCAGATATCATCATAGATGGTTGTGAGCCACCATGTGGTTGCTGGGAATTGAACTCAGGACCTCTAGGAAGAACAGTCAGTGCTCTTAACCTCTGAGCCATCTCTCCAGCCCCGAGAAACGTTTTTCTTAGGGAAGATCCACAGCCTGCAACAGCATCTCAAAAAGTATTTGTTAATTCAAGAAATAAAAACATGTTTAAAAATTAAAAAAAATTAAGAAACCAATGACTTTATATACAGACTTTATAATTAAGAGTTTTAGACATAAACTTTAAACTATAAATGAAATCTAAAAAGCATTACCTTGGCTTTTGAAAGTTTTTCAATAAGTTTTTTTTTTTTTTTACATTTATTCACTTCTGGGGGGAGCATACATGTACCACAGTATGCAGTGAAGTCAAAGAACAATTTGTGGGAATTGGTTCTCTTTCTACCTTGTGGGTTCTGGACATCAAACTCAGGTTATCAGGCTTGATGATAGGAGCTCTTACCCATAAGCTGAGACATCTTACCAGCCCTCAAAGTTTTAAAAAGATGATTCTTTTCTCCATTTTTATTCTCTTCAGTGTGTTGTGAATTTATGTGAAGTTAAAATAGAAAAAATCTGCCACTTTCCTAAAAGTATAGTGAATTGCATTACAAAGGTCTTGATTTTTTTAAACATAGAATAAGAAATAATCAGTAACCATAAAGACAACCTAATCTCTATTCTCATAATAATTTTAAACAAAAATAGATACTGAATTCTGAGCAAATACATGTATAAGCAAAGACTAAAGTTTACACTATTTTAAGATATTTAAAAGCATTATAAAAGAGACAAAACTGTAATTCCTAAGCATTTTAAAATAGTTAATTGTAGCAACACAATAGCAGGGGTTACTTTTAAAACAAAGACTTTTTTCCCTAAAGCAAGAGCACAAGGATAGTTTCTATTTTCTTTGTAATTCTATGTTTTCAAATTATGATTGACTCACTCATCATCACCATACTCAGGCTTATTTATAATCATTCAAATGATGTACTGAACACAAGGAGGTACTTGGTATTTGCTGATTGAGTTTTTGTTTCTGAACAGAAGAAACTGACATAACATTGAAACCATCATTTTAAACTGAGCATAGTAGCACACCCCTGCAATCCAATATGTGGATGCTGAGGCAAGAGGATTGCCATGAGTACATGGGACTCAGTATAAGAAAAGGTAGAAAGGAAAGAGAGATGGAGGGAGGGAGAGAGGAAAGTGTGGTGGTTCATGCCTAATGTTCTAGCATTCAGGAGACAGGGGCAAGCAGATTTTTGTGAGTTCAAAACTAGCTTGGTCTACATAGTTCCAGTTCA
>PVIH01000202.1:80141-93935 GCA_004025045.1 Sigmodon hispidus
AAAAAAAAAAAAAAAAAAAAAAAAAAAAAAAAAAAAAAAAAAAAAAAAAAAAAAAAAAAAAAAAAAAAAAAAAAAAAAAAAAAAAAAAAAAAAAAAAAAAAAAAAAAAAAAAAAAAAAAAAAAAAAAAAAAAAAAAAAAAAAAAAAAAAAAAAAAAAAAAAAAAAAAAAACCAAACAAACAAAAAACAAACAAACAAAAAAAAAAAGCAAAGAAAGAAAATAAAGACAGAGGGGTAAAGGAGGTATAGGAAAAAAGAAAGGGAGAGAGAGAGAGAGAGAGAGAAAGAGAGAGAGAGAGAACAAGAGAAAGATGACATGAGATAAAGGTGTCTCTGCTCCCCAGGCCATATTTAAGAAACCTCTAAGATTCATCATTGAATTTCCTCCTCTCAAAGCAGTCAAGCTTGTTAGTCAAGCTGTGATGACTTACATCTTTAGTCCCAGCACTTGGGAGGCAGAGGTGGAGGCCAGCCTGGTCTACAGAGCGAGTTATATAATTTATAAAATTAGTTTTTAAAAAGCAAAATAGAAAATTTATAAAATTAGTTTTTAAAAAGCAAAATTTAAAGTCAAGGCTTTCATTAAACTTTTATTTTCTTAAAAAGTCTATTGAACAACTTTAGTATATGATCCAAATGTTGTGAAAAGTACATTCATATTTTTAAAATATTTGCTGTTAGCCTAAAATTCAAATTTAATTGGCTATCTAGTATTTTATCTGGCAAGTCTAGTTATATAAAAAGATATTCTAACTAAAAGATGTTTTCCTTTTTGCTATAATCTTAAACAAGACAAAAATGCATGCAATTTTTTGAATGTAAGAGATGTACCGACAGGCAAGACAGACAGATAGATAAAAGAGGCCCAACTTTGAAATCTTTTTGTATTCTGGCAAACTCAATTTCCAAAACAAAAGTTGCCTAAAAATTTAGTCGGGAAATAAGGAGATAAATAAGTAAAATCATTAAATTATTTGTATTTTAAGTTACTATATTAAGGAAAATAAAAGTCATTTCAAAGTATAAAAATTTTAAACTGTAGATTATAAGTAGAATGCTGCTAAAAATGTACATTTAATAATTTGAAGTAAGAATACTGACCATGCCTGGTGGTGGTGGCATATGCTTGGGAGGTAGAGGCAGACTTATCTCTGAGTTCAAGGCCAGCCTAATCTATAGAGTGAGCTCCAGAACAGCCAGAAACCCCTTTCTCAAAGGAAAAAAAGAGAAAGGAATACTGACAGATTATTTTTAATCTGGTTGTCTACACATAAAATAAAAACATAGAATTATTCTCTTTAAATCTTTGGTTAAAGCAGTGGGGGAGGAGAACCATAGAAATTCTGTGTACTATCAAAGATCAGATAGCCAATAGTTTACCATTAGGTGAATTTTTAAATCCCCATGTTTTCAGAGCATAAAATAACTAAACAAATTATAGACATAAGTATCATGTCTCTTCCACTAGGAATCATTTACCACCACCTTTGTGAAAGTAACTTCCCTACAAAACAAGAAATTTAAGAATGGAAAAACTTTACTAACGCTGACTTTCAGGGTATTCATATTAAAACACACAATTAAACACATGTCACTGGCAACACATTTCGTTTAGTAACATACTAAAGAAAGCATGCCATGCCTCCTAAAAGTGTATGTAGCAAAAGAACACACAATGTTCTGTTCTTCAAATATTTAAGTGGCTTTATTGCTTTCATCATTAATATAATACTTAACTATATGATATTGTCTAAAATATGTCAATATTGAGGACGTTAAAAGTGTAATGTATATATGTACCTTATCCAAACTTAACTCCCATAGTTTTAAGTGAAATAATTATTCTTTGGAAGAAATGCCCCAACTTCCTTTACCTCAAAAGACAAAAGTTAGTAAATTATAATGCAATACAGATATTTAGTTAAAGTTTAGGGGAGCCAAAATGCTATAAAGATTTTCCCCCAGACAAAGAGTTCACATATCTAACAAAAGTTAGAGTGTGTATAATTCAACAATCTTGTTAAAATGCCACTAAATCAATGAAAATATCTTTTAAATACATTGCCACCAGCCCCACAGTTCCTTCCCTTACAAAGGCCATTGTTGGATAAATTGAATGGGAACAGAACCTGCTTAGGGAAGGAGGTGGAGGGGTGGGCTAAAATAAGGGATAGGTATGCAAGGGAAATGAATCACTGACCAACATACAACAAGGACACAGCTTTCTGAAGTGATGGGAAACCTGATGACAGGGTCCCTGTGTAATTAGGGGCATTAAATTGGGTGCAAAATTTGGCAGTACAAATCCTTTACTTTCAGTTGAACTAGACAATTACTTGAACTCTGGGAAGGGGAGACCATCTACTTTCTTTCTTCTATTTCAGGATTTAAAATGGAGTGGCCAAAAACTTGAAAGCTGAAGGATTCGTTCCCCCGCAGACATAAAGATAACCCAAGATGAATTATTGAAATTTCCAGCATTTGCACAGAGTTCAGGGTGAAGTGAGCATAATGTAAATCAACTCATTGTTTGTGCCCTTTCAAATGGATTGCCAAGAGAGGGTGAAAACTTGATAAGCAGGCTCCAATTTCTATGTGTTGATTTAGAAATCTTTAAGCTTGTGGGAGTTCACGTCATTTAAGGAAGAAACATAAAGGAAGGAAACTAAACAAGAAAAGTGGTGTGGAAATGAAGCATTGATGTGAATGAAGAACAAGGAATTTTCTTAATAATAACAATAATAATATAATGGAGCAAAAAAGCCTTCATTGTGCTTTAAACAACAAATTTAGAGTTCTTTTATTTTTAAGTTTAGGGACTGACTTCCTTTTGATATTAAATAGCCATGCTACATTTACAGTCTCCAAACTATTGACAATTCTTATTAAACTTGGCAGGAGATAGCAAAGATTTGGTCCTTCTCAGCATGGAACAGCAAAGGCATCTTTTCTTTCAACCTTCTCCAGTGAAGAGTTCATTTCTAAACTGTGTGGGTACCGAGCTAGGTAGATTCAAAACACTAGTGATCAGATCACCTCTTAAAAAGTCAGCTTCTCCAGGCCTGACTCTTTCTGCAGTCAAAAGCCAAAAAGGAAAACAAACAAACAAAAAACTCTACTTCACTAAAAGTCAAGAGAGGGCTAGACCTAAATCTAGTATGTGAGGGCAAATCTCAGGTGGCTCTTCAACCTGGGTATATGTTCCTTTTTCCAGAACACTGCTCCAGCTTTGTCAGTGTCATGTGTTCGTCCTGGTTTAATCGTCAAAACATTCTTTACCCTCAAACTTTTAAATACTGATTGTTTCCAATATTTTCTTTAAGTCATCAAAAATCTTGAGTGTAAGAAAAAAATGATTCTGTTTAGCAGAGGCAAGAGAGATAAAAGCAAAGAAGGCTTGAATTATCAGCAGGAGGATTTGAAAGACACTTGTGGCTTCACTTAGCATTGAGCATTCTGTTCCTGATGACAGCGCAGTGGGATTTCCCACTCCAACAACCCATGAAATGTTACTGCATAATTATTCACCTTCTGAGGCCCATTAGAACTGATCAGCAGAGAAAGAAATTTAATTTAAACTCACCCCTCTGTGCTACAGAATGGCAGGGCCATAAGATCAAAGCACGAAGCTGTCCTTCAGTGGTTTGCAACACCTAGGCACAATAGGGTGAGAGAAGCACAAGGCATTCGAGTGCTTCCTGCCTTTCCGGAGGGGAGGGGGGAGGGCAAGGGAGTGTTTGCATCACCAACTGTTTTTAGGGAGGAGGGTGGTGCTCCGTAGGGGGACTTGTCAATTATGTTCTAGAGCTGCTGGTGGCCACATTACTTTTACTGCCACAGCTAGCGCTTAGACACACTACACACCAAATAAAGAGCCTCTTTCCTTCCCCCCTGTAAGTGTGAAGTCAGTAAAAATAAGGATTTTAACTACAGCAGTAACTTGAGAGCCAGGTGTACATCCCTGAGAGTGCTCTGTTAGTGCTTAAGAAAAGTTTCAGCAAGGCCTTAGTCTGAAGGTGCCTCACACCAATACAGATAGTGCGTGTGAACCATCGATAATCGCCAAATTTGATCCTTGACCATTCTCAGGGATACAAAGTTGATCCCAGTTAACACAAACACCCGTTGGCCTAGGGTCTAGAGAAGCCTACCAGTCCAAGGTGGGAAGAGTTTTGCTAAATACTTTCCTCAGACAGCTTGCCCGCTGCAGGTACATTCTTCAAATGAGGGCTTTCAGAGGGCTTTTTCAAAGCGGTTTATTTTCCTCCTGGGTCCTTTCAAATATCACCATGATCTGGACTGAAGAAGATTGCTAGACACCTCCCCCCCACACACCCCCACCCCTCCTTCAGCCTCCAGAGGCCCAAAGAATAGAAAGCAGAGTTTTAGGTAACAAGGCTTTAAGAAAAGTTTAGTTCTGCTCAAGGTACCGTGAGTCAGTACTTTCACCAAATCTCTTCTCTCTTGAACGGCTGGCTAAACTGATTCCTAAATCAGGAATAACAACAAAAACTACGCAGCAAATTTTCTCATTGAGCCAGACTTCGTGGCAGTGCGGTTTTCGAGTGGGAGTGGGGTGCTGCTGGAGCCCAAGGTCAGACTGGAGAGCGGCAGGCCTTATGCTCTGCAGCGCGGCCTTGGGGCACGGGGTGGCGCTCGCTGGCCACGCAGAAGGCTCAGGCGGCCGCGGAGCCTTTGTGTGCTCTGGAAGCCCAGAGGGTCCGGGCAAAACGGCCACGGACACCCTCGGTACCTCGGATCAGCCGGCTCGCCAATGCAACTTGGCAGTCGGGAGCCTTCCCGAGGCAGCTGGGAATCTCCCAGACAGCTGCCTTAACTGAGAAGAGGCCAAGCCGAGTCTTGGGTGGCAGAGAGAAAGGCTAAGAACTCCTTCCCGACTCCTATGGCTGTTTTCAGAGAACCAAACTGAGGAAAGGAGAGGATATAAGCAAAGCATAGGTCACTCGCTTCCAGGGAGCTTTCAGCACAGTGAGCCTGAGCAGCCAGCTTGGGAAGTGGATTTCAAACAAGAACCCAAATATACTAGCTTAAAAGATGGCTTTAAAACTAACGTCAAAGGACCTGTTTGTGCTTTATGCAGAGTTAGGTGACTCCAAGTTCTCCTCGCTGTTCCTAGCTTTCTGGGAGTCTCTACTCTCCTTAGGAACCAAAGCCAGTGTAGAAGGCTGCTTCCCTGCTGCCAAGAGACCCCACAGAAAATTAAATTAAATTAAACACGCGTCCAGGGACTAAAATAGACTCCTTCTCTCCTTCTTGAAGTAGCAAATCAAAGTTCAGTTAGTTCCCAGGCAGAATCTGCAGGGTGGCCTTTTACTCTTCCCCAGAAACCAAGGGGTTGAGGTCCAGACACCCAGGATTACTGCTTTCCCCCTAATCCGGAAGCAGGAAATAAGAGCGCAAGCAAGTTCTGCGTCTTAGTTTTTTAATAACGGCCACCATTGTGCTGAGCAAAGCCTTTGGAGTATGGCCTCGGAGAGCTGCGGCATGAATCGGAAGAGAGCCTCCTTACACAACATCTCTTCTCCAAAATCAGTCTTAGAATTTTAAGACTATTTTGGAAGAGAAAGGGGCGGGGGAGGGGGGAATAGAGAATAGAAAACCTGAACCTGTAGTTATATTAGTGATGGGGGAGACAGTGGAAATGAAATAGAAGTGCCTGCTTGGACGCATTTTTAAGGCAGAAAAGTGTAAAACCGTACTTAATTCAAAAATTCTGGGATCAAATCATACCTTATTTACGTAAAAAAAATGAGTAAAATTTATCTCTATTTTAGGCAATCTGGGGATATTTAAATTACATTTTTTCCCTATATGTTTTGCTTTAATTTACCAGCCCTCCCCCTGCAATAAAATCTCTAATAAATAAAATATTTATTTTTCAGTAAAGATTCACCGAGAGACGAAAGTGTACTTAAGACCTAGAGTCGCTGCTCATTGCCTGCTTCTGTGCTTAGCTGTAGGTTCTGAGTAGTTATGCCAAGACTAGGAGAACAGAGCAGTAGAGAGACAAGCCTACCCAGAAACGTTCTCCACCAACTATCACTATCGCACTGGTTTAAGTTAGGTTTCTGCGTAACATATCTTCACTGACAGTCCAGTTTCACCAAATCAGTCACATACCTAAGTGATCAAACTCATCTAAAAAGAAAGGAGATAAAGAAGCCAGGGAAAATGCAAGCAAGGAGGAGAAGTTCAGACTCAAGCTTAGGAAGAGGGTTATAGAGCACCAACCCTTGGGGAGGGGGAAGAGTGCCTTCCCAGTCTCCAGTCTCTCGGGAGGATGGGCTGATACATGCAGGCCTGACCTCTGGGTCAACAGCTAGTTTGACTCTACCTTGATCTGCAAGCCCGGAAGCTTGTCCTTTGGTTCAAAGTGACAGCTACTCTGGCTTCATGGGAGTGAGTTTCTAGCCATTATCAGAATACACAGAAAAGAATCCCTTTTGTGTTTCATCTTCCTTCCTCCCCAAAGAGACATGATGTTCAGCCTCCAAAGGGAACCCTACCTACTGTGTTAAACTAAGTTAGAAACACTGTCCCGAGCCGATAAAAAACAAGACAAAAAACAAAACTAAACTAAAGTCAAATTAGACGGAGAGAAGCCAAAGAAAGTGAAAGTTTTCACACCTACAAGACAAAAATAAGCCTTGCTTTCTGTACCCCAAAGAAATCATCTTCCAAACAATCCACCTCTCAAATCAAATATTCATTCCTTTGAATGTACCAAGCAGCTGTCCTCTTACCTGCCTCTACATTAACTGTAGAACTGGCCTCTCTCCGTATCCCCCAGCTGCTGGAAGTTGCAACAAAAAAGAAACACTTAAACTGTGTTCTGCATTATTCCTAGGAAAAAAGTGACAGAAACTTTTATTTTTTTTAGTAACCATTTCTTAGAGTCACAATATTCCAATAACAAAATAACTTGTTTATCTATAACCATAAGTGTAGCCACAAGTTTTTCTGAGGGCTTGAGTGTGATTCTAGAGTGGACAGCTGGATGAAGGCTGTCTGCTGATTGGGCACCAACAGTATTATCATACAACATATTGAACCACAAACCTGACTGCTTTTGCCCAGATTTTATATAGGATTTATAATCCCCTGCATTTGTCACTTGTTTCTATGTATTATGACTTTACATAAATTTCAATGAAAAAATTTTAATTCAAAATGAATACCAACACTGAACTGAGTGTGAGGAGCAGGCAAACAGAAAGAAAGAAGCTAAACTTATTAGAATCTCAATACACTAACTTTTTATTCAGCTTGATTCAAAATAATAATAATCTAATAATGAAATAGTTTGATATAACATCAGTCAACATTTAAAGTATATTATGTTTCAAAGTATGGCTCAAGGAACACCCATTGCTTAAATGCACTTAGACATAACAAGACAATGTTTTTTTATTGGCATCATTGACACCTTTGAACAATAGCCTCGTAGATAGATTAAGGTTTAACCCTCCTTTTCTTTGGTGGCTGTTTAGAGACTTTTAAAGAACAGATAACTCATTTCAACAGGAATCTACTGATATTTACTTCTGCAGAATCTTTAGCTAAGACATAGAATGCCAAAAAAACAAGCTTTTGTTAGCTTGATCCTCTCTGCCTCCTAACAACACAAGTTGTTGTTTAAAAGGAAACTATGCTTTTCTTTTAGATGTATTGATCTTTCATGTTAAGTCTTGGCCTTTTAAATACTAAATGCAATCAAAGGCCAACAACCTGAGGCCTTCCGAAGGCTGAGAAGGAAGCAGCAACACGAAATTTCTTTGAATTGTTTGGTGAATTACTGCAAGTTCTAAGAGGTCAATAAATCCTGATGCAAAGAGCTAAATGTAATGGTAAATAATTAATTACATATCTTAGACACTATAATCTTTTTCTTGATAAACAAAGAAAACACAGCTTTGCCAAAAAGACCTTCCATCTACATAATATCTTAAAGGCAAATAGTTAAATATTATCACAAAACAGGGTCATATTTTGTTTAAATTAGACATTAAAACTGAAGATAAAATGCAAATGCCCATAGTTTTAAAAAGGGAAAAAATACAAATTAACTGACCTAGTCTTTTATCTGAGTTTATTAATACCATTTAAAATATTACAAATAAATCAATTACATTTCATGCATTTAAAATGCAAGTCTAAAATGTTCCAGAGAAAGGTTTTTCATTTCAATGTGAAATATCCAAATTATTTCAACATTACAATGAATAGTTAGTTTGCAGACTCTGCAAACAACACTTAAATGTAGTGTCAGGAGTGTTTGTCAACAGTTAACAATATCACCTTCAGGAAATACACAAAGGCCAAAGTTAGTTGAGTATCACTTGGACAATTTATTTAATACATGGGTTTGGCAGACCCTGTTATTATGAAGTATAGGAGAACTCTCACTTTAACTATGCCTGAACTGCCAGCAAATGCAAATAAGTACATGCGCCATTAAATTAAATGTCATCCAACATTTATCAAATAGTGTCTTAGTTACAGCTTGATACCTATCTAAATTCATATTCGAGCAAAACTAGGCCCGGAAAGTGCGTGTGTGGCTCTGCACCTCCAGAATTGAGTTCAAAAAAACCTGCAGCTCATCAGAACCTCAGCAATAACTCTTTATATTTTCTTCTGACAAAAAAAAAATCAAGTTTATTTCAATATATTTTCAAATATTTACCGGAAGTAATGTACAAGAAAAATACTATACAAAATCGTCTCCTGGACAATGTACCTCACACCGGCAGTAATGTTTAACGGGAAACTAATCTAGAATGATTTTCCAGTTGTACAAACCATTAGATTCAGATATATTTTACAAAGAATTTTAATTTTATTTCCTATTTCCCTCTTTTGGCATTTAAACTACAGCTTCATCTGAAAGAATAAAGAATAGCGTCTTCACTTTAGTTTAAATCACAAAGAAAAAAGTTTAAGTCTAAAATATTCAATGACTTGCAATAATTTACAGAAATGGGTAGATAAACTGACTGTTGGACTAACTTAAAAGCGGAGGGAGGGGGAAGACTGAGAGAATATGCTTAGGAATGGTGAAAAAACGAGGTAGAAAAGGACAAACGAAGACGGTTAATCTTGTCTCACCGGAAAGGGAATATTTTTGCATAAGAAAAAGACACCTACCCTCACTCCCACCCCCACCCCATAAGTTACTGCAATCAAAATAACTTTGGGATCAATATTAGCAGTTTGGAGAAAAAGACGTGCTTACAGGCAGAGGAAAATTATCTAAACCGGAAACTAAGAGGAAGATTGCTTGTTTATTTTTTCCTCTCAGTTTTTCAGTTAAAAAAAAAAAGTCACTAAAATGAAAGACGGTAGCGGCATTGATACCCCTTTGCAGAACTCCCAGTAGTTCATCCTCAGGGCACAAAGAGCTAGGCGGAACTGAGTGGGGAGAGCTAAATTATGCTAACCAGTTCAGGGTGCAGCAGGCCTGCACGCAGGGTAGTGCTCAAAGTGGGAAAGCCACCTTGAGGCTCACACAGGCGTCCAGGCTGGGGGTGCCTTGCCTGACCACCTCCAGCCTGTTCCTCCTCACAGCTCCTGCTCAAACTGGCTGAGTACTGCGCTTTCCTTGGCTGCAGAGGCCTGGGATCTGCTAGACCCCATTCATCCTGTCCTAACTCCATAGGCTTCCGCCTCCTCAAAGTTGCGCCCGACCTCGCTGTCACCGGGCAGAAGGGAGCCAGGGCTCCAGCCAGCGATGCGTGTTTACTTACTGTCCACATCTCTTTAATAAAGTTTTGAGAGGGAAACCGGAGAGAGGGAGACCGGGGACTTGGGGAGAAAGCGCGAGACAGTGAGCCGACCCTGGAGCCCAGGCCAGGCCGACTAGCCCGACAGGACCCAGGTGGTAGGCTACATGACAATCACTCCAGGCCGTTGCGGTGGCCAGGTTCCGGGGTCTGCAGCAGCTCGGGGGAGTGGCAAGGCGGGCTGCCCGCCGCACTGTGCTCGCTGTCGGTGTCGCTGCCCTTCTTGCCGCCGCTGGAGCCCGCCGAACCGCCGCCACCACTGTGCGTCTTCACGTGCTTGCTCAGGTGGTCGCTGCGCATGAAGCGCTTGTTGCACACCGGGCAGGCGAAGCGCTTCTCGCCCGTGTGGGTCCGCAGGTGCCGCTGCAGTTCGTCAGAGCGTGTGAAGCGTTTGCCGCAGAACAGCCAGTTGCACACAAACGGTCGCTCTCCAGTGTGCCAACGCAGGTGTGCCTTCAGGTGCGACGTCTTGCCGTACACCTTGCCGCAGCCCGGGATGTGGCAGCTGTGCAGCCCCTTGCGCCGCAGGCTTGCCCCGGCAGGGCCCAGCCTCTCAGCCTCCTGGCAGTTGGGGCAGTCGCAGGTGGCACGGCCCGAGTAGCGGCGTGCAGACGAGCGTGGGGAACCCCCCAGCGGCGCCGTGGGCCCCGCGCTCAGCATGGAGCTGCCCGCGCCGGCCAGCGGCGATGGGGCCGAATCGGGGTAGGAGCCGGGCAGTACCGGCTTGAAGCCGTCCATGAGGTGCTGACCCGCTGGGCTGAGGAGGTGAGACGAGGCGCCACTGCTGAAAGCAGAATGGCTCAGGCCCGAGTAATCCGAGTTGTAGCCTCCAAGCGGCGAGTGCAGAGACGTCTGAAGACCCCCGGCCGCCGGGTGCAGTGAGCTAGGCAATGCAGCCGCCCCGTTGGGGTTCTGCACGTCGATCCAGCCAGCGCTCACGTCCCACCAGCTGGAGGCGCCCGCGGAGCCCACGTCGCCCGCAGCCCCCAGGCCCGGGTGCGAGGGCTTGAACCACGATTCGTACGGGTGCGCCATGCCTACGCGCGGGTAAATGCCCTGCAGCCCGTCCACCGATGTGTGCACCTTGGAGATGAACACCGGCTGATGGGAACCGTCCTGTGAGTGCGCCCCAGAACCGCCGCCGCCACCCCCGCCGCCTCCGCCGCTGCCCCCCGAGACACCCGGGGCCTGGAACACGGAGTAGTCGTTGGCAAAAGGCGAGCTGGAGGCGGCGGCCGCTGCGGCTGCGGCAGCTGCGGCAGCGCTGCTGGAGGTGAGGGAGAAGGCGCTGGAGCCCGGCGAGCCGCCGCAGCTAAACGAGTCGGACACCAGGGCCGCGGCCGCCGCCGCTGCTGCAGCCGCCGCCGCTGCAGCCGAGGATGAACCGCCGTTCCGGGAGGCTCCAGACACGCCGAAGCTGGAAAGACTGGAACCTACTACGTTGCAACTGCTGGAGGAGGAGGACGAAGAGCGTTTCCAAGGATGAAAGCCTTTGCCGAAGGAAGACGAACTGTCCGACAAGGAAGAGGGAGACGGGCTGGGACTGCCGATCTTATTACAGGTAGCAGCAAGCATGGCCAGAGGAGTGGATCCCAACCTCGGTTCTTCCTGAGACCAGGAGCGGAGGAGAGGTGTGGGGGAGGGGTGGTGGGCAAAGGGCCGGTGGGGGAGGGAGGAAAGAAATGTGCTTTAGTCCACTGGTAGCCTCTAGACGCCCCACTGCTCCCCATCTCTCGCTGCCAATAACTCACCTGACACCCCCAGCTGCCCTGCGCCCGGCTGCCTCCTACTCTACAGAAGGGGACAAGTTTGGCTGCGGGCCTCTGATTCCGGAGCAAAGTGCCACGCTAAAGAAGAGTTTAACAAGAATTCTCACCCAAGAGGACACTCTTGTGTGCTCAATGCCCTAGACACTTTTGATCAAAGGAACAGAAAGTCCAGACTAGGGCGGGATAAGTTTCTTTTGCCATGCCACCCGGGGAAATCACTGGATGCTACTGGGCGATCCGGAGATATAAAAATTCTGTTCCGGTCCCCCTCAACCCATCCCTGGTTGCTTCTCCCATGCCAAAGAGGCCAAACTGTAAGGCTTACTCGCTTTTCTGGCCTTTTAGTTTTCTTTTCTTTCTTTTTAAGTATATCTACAATGGTAGACATAAGAGGAATTCAACGTACCTGCAATACAAGGCGGGCTGAGGAAAAAAATTTAGGGGGAAGGGAAGAATCCGCAGTATGCCCAGGAGGGGAAGAACTTACTCGCGTTACCCCTCGAAATCGTCCAATGTTTTAGGGGCTAAGCGCAGGTCTCCCGGGCTGGGAGCGGCCGGGTGCAGCGAGGTGGCGGGTCTCAATGCCCTAAGAACCTTTCCTGTGCTGGGAAAAAAAAAAGTGGCTCTGCCTCCTCTCCCCCCTCTTTCTTTTCTCTAAACTCACTTGGGGGGGGGGACTCTCTCAAAGAGAGACTGATAGCCCGTGGCCTGGCCGGGGTGACTTTAACCCCCTCCGATCGGCAATAAAAGGAAACTAATTAAACCAGCAAGAGAAGATCCTGAGACTCACCCCTAGAAGTGAAGTTGCCATCACACAGAAGCGCCCTCCTCCTCTCAGAGGATCTTTTTTATATTGATAAATCAGAGGCAGTGTTTTTTTTAGAGGTGTGCAATACAATGATCAGTTCCGCCCATTCCACCACAATTGTAGCTCCCTCTCCGGCTTTGAAGTGCCGCGGAGGCGCGGCCAACCAATCTGCGGCCTCGCCGGGCCGCGCCGCGCGCGCGCCGTGAGGTCATCGGCGCCGGCGGGAGGGGGTGCGAGTGTCGCAGAGTGTGCGTGCGCGCGCTCTCGTGTAAAGTGATCGTGAGTGTGACACACCCCGGAGAGAGCTGAGCAAAGAACGGAGGGGTGGTTGGGGCAGGGTCGCAAGGACGTGGCCGAGCAGGGCAAGCAGAGGTGCAACCACCGGGAGAGTGTGGGTGATAAATGAGTGTGTTACAAAGAGGGGCAGGGGACAGAGCTGGGAAGTGTGTAAGATAACTGACTCCCTCTAGTCTAGCTAGCCAGGAGCGACTGTGCGTTCAATCCCGGGTGGGAAGAGGCATGTGCGCCTGTTAAGTGTAGGTGGAGAGTGGGTGCACGCCTGTGTGAGCTTGATGGAGAGGGAAGGTGTGTGTGTGTGCGCGCGCGCGCGGCTCGCAGCAAAGCTGAGGGGGTGGGGTGGGGAACAGGAACAATACAATAAAGTGTAAGAGCATTAGAGATTGACGGTATGGAGAAACTGACTGCGAAGTTCAGTGAGGCCGGGTAAATAAATATTCCCAAACCCTACCTCAGTTACTAACTTCCTCTACCTAAGCATAAAAGATTTTTGTTTCTTGGCTTCCTGGACTCTCTCAGTGTAGTTTTGAAGAAAATATTGATACTTACCTTCCATTTCCTGAAGGTTGGGGAGGGGGGTGATGTGGGGCATGTGTGAGCCTGAATCTGTCCTTACTTTGATCTGATCTTATTCCCTTTTCCGTGGTGGGACTGGGCTTTGGAAGTGCCTGTCCTGGAGGAGGTGTGTTTGCCCCGTGGCGAGCAGTAAAATTACAAAAGGATTAGATGGCCAGGGGAGTAAAAGGAGGTGGGTTTTTTCCCCATTGGATGAGAAATTGAGGACCATTTTACCCAATTTAGAAGTTTTCACAGGAAACCCCACTGTGCTTTTCTGACAGAAAAATCAGAGTGACCGAAATCTGTTGGTTCCATTTATGTAAGAATGGACGTGGGCTTTTGACAAAGCTTGGGCTACATTATAGAGGCGTCTGTGGTTTGAACAGACCATCTATGACTGTGTTCGAGTCATCATATGCACTTACTTCAAATTCGCTGTGTTTTAGTCACTTGGTTGCTGTTTTTATTATTAATTGCCTTCAGAAATGTCATTACAATTCTTTGGTGATCACAACCAAACTTCTTAAACCACAAAAAGGCCAGCATCAGAAAAGGGGAGT
>PVIH01000202.1:103961-142863 GCA_004025045.1 Sigmodon hispidus
CTCTCTCTCTCTCTCTCTCTCTCTCTCTCTCTCTCTCTCTCTCTCTCTCTCTCTCTCTCTCTCCCCACTTTATTTCATTACTCAATCCTATGCCCTGCACATTGCATTGTTTTGGGGACCTAAAAGATTTTAAAACAACAAATTACTAAATGGCAGCAATCTAAAGAAACTTTTAAAAAGGCATGATTTTACATTTGGAAGTTTCTTTTTAAAAAATAATCTATGTGTGTAAAGTGAAATTAATGAATTTTATCATATTAAGCACACCACTATTCTATCAAATCTGTTTCCTTTAAAATTTTATTTGAAAATCTAACTTGAAATATATTTTGACATTCCAACCCAGTAAGATTTAGTTGAGAAAAACTATCCAAAAAAGACTCGCTAAACTTTTCTTATCCCCAGTGGGTGGTGTTAATTATCTAGTTTGAGCCTTGTAGTTTTCATTGTCAAATACTTGGGTTGTCTCAAAGGGAAGAAAGTTGGAGACTTGCATTCACTGTTTTTCAAGAGGAGATTAAACACAAAATCGATTTAATGGAGCATCTGTAATCTTAAATACAAGAAGTCAAGAGCTAAAGCTGTAATAGAAAGGTTAGCTTCCCCCATTGTTCCCGCAATCTAACTCATATTTTTGGAACTTAATTATCAACGAAAGCTACTACAGCAATGCAATACAGTATAGGCAAATTACAAGACCTTTTACTTCTCCCAACTGGGTTTAAATTGCAAATCTTAACACTGAACACTGTGCTTTTGGCATTGAATATTCAATACAGTGAAATGTGTTTTAAGTGAACCACCCAAGGGCCCAGGAACATTTGCTTAATAATGATACTCTGCAATTGTATAGGGCCTTTCAGGCAAGGATCTCAAGTGGAATGCTCTTTAACTATACCCTGCATGGGAAACCTTGGGGATATTTTAAAGAGCTCACTTAAGGCCTATTGGAAAGAATCTTTTAGTATAGATTTCACAGTATGATTTTAAGAAATGAGGGACTGTAGAATTTTCAGACTCAGGCATATCATATTCATGGGGTTTTGATGGGTACTGAATGTTGATTAGTTATTTTATGTGGAGCTTAGAAATGTACTTTTTGGTCAACTTTTTATTTTGATAAATTTCAAATCAACAAAAAAGTTAAAAATAATGACCCAATGAAACATTTTATTTTGAAGACCATATTTTCTTTGCCTGTGCTCATCAGTTGTTAAGATTTTATTACAATTACTTAGGTTTTTTTCTCTACATTGATAGAAGATGGATGGATGGATAGATAGACTGATAGATAGATGATAGACAGACAACAGATAGATAATGTCATGTGCTATTTACTGTCTGGCTAGATATAAGGACCTAATTATTTGTTTATTCTATAGGCTTCTGAGCAACACCAGACAATTCTTAAATCCTGCCCAGAGAGTGTTTTCTGTATAACCTTAATGCTCCCATAAAAAATGTCCTCTGACATTTTATTCATTGAATTTTAGAAACATGCCAGTGACTTTGCTTTTGTGTTCAGAACATCCATAAATTTCATCAATGTTGTGTATAAACTTAAAAAATAAGATTTAAGTAAGCAATGTTATAAATAACTCTAAAATGCTATCCTGTGATGTAGGCATTCTAGGAGTTTTCTGAAATTTAGAAATTCTGATTACAAAGTTGCCATATAATCAGATTTCAAAAAACAATTTTAAAAGCCATTTTTTGGCTTGATATGGAATACAAACAGAACATTTATATTTCAATCCAAATTAAAAGAAAAGAAATCTATGGTTTTTTACCTTAATTAATGTTTGATCTAAAGTATCAGAATAATTGCCTTAATTATCCACTTCATTTTGCTATGTAGCATAGATTTGACCAAAGTGAAAATAGCATTGGCAGTTATGTACTTTGAGAAGTGTATGTAGACAATTTACATAATTTAGCCAAAATGGCCAATTAATTGGTGTAATTATGAATGTCTAGACTTAGTCTTTAATGGGGAAATGGAAGTAAGACCTCTCATCTCCTGGTGGTAAGTTGCCTCAAGCTGTACAGATCCATATTCTTCTTGTGTTGAATATTTTTACATTATTAATTTTAAAATATTCTCATATGTTTTTATAATATACACATGTTAATTAAAAGTAATTAGTTGAAGAATATCAAGTACATCTTCTTGTCTCTTACAAGTCCTTAAATTATTATATAACTTAATGTGTGATTTATTCCACTTTGGGAAATAGATGTAATTAGGTATTTACCTCTGTAAAATTACTGTGTTGTACTTAGCATTCATTCATAAGTGTTATTTTTGCTTCCAATAAAAAGTCAACTTCAAATTGCATGATATTCCTGGAGCTGAAGCCCATCTTTAAATAAATGTAGATGAATTTTTACAATTTGTTAGGTGTGAAATTTATACAGCCTTATGTAAAAATTAGTGGGAACATTAAAATTTTTAATATACATAATTATCTCTTTGGGTCTAATTTAACTTTTATTTTGATTAGTTCAGTTTAATTTAGCCAGGCCTGATGGCACACAACTTTTGTTCTAGCACACAAGGCAGAGGCAGGCAGATCTCTGTGAATTCCAGGCAAGCTTGGTATACAGAGCAAGTTCCATGACAGCCAGGGCTGTTAGACAGAGAAAGTCTGCCTCAAAAAACAAAACTGAAAAAAAAATTAGTTTAATTTAATGTTTTCTTTTATTTGTATGTTGTTTACATTTTAAAAATATTTTTCAATAGTTCAATAACAATTTCATCTTCCAAATCTGTATTTTAAGACAGGTCAGAAAATGTTGATGGTTGTATAAAGCTTATTAAAGAACTACAGTGTGGATTGGTTAATCAGAATTTCAGCTATAGAAACTATAATCTAACCTGTACAGTTAAATTATAATACAATTTTTATATAATAATACATCATAACGATAATATAAGTTATGCTTTTGTTGCTGTTGTTTATTTTTTGAGACTAGGTCTTGATATATAGCTCTGGCTGGATGAGAACATGTTATGTAGTTCATGCTGGGCATGAATTCGGAGCAATCATCTGACCTCAGCCTCCAGAGTGATTATAGACCTATGCCTTATAGTGCAAGTTATTTTTTTCTTTCTTTTCTTTTTTAACATTTGTGAGTGTGCATGTGTGGTGGTGATGGTGGTGCAGTATGTACCACAGCACATGTGTAAAGTCAGAGGACAATGTGCAGAAGTCAGTTCTCTCCATCCACCCAGTGAGTCTGGGAATCTAACTTTGATTACCAGGTAATAACCTCCTGAATTATCACTACTCCTTGTTTGCTTTTTGACATAGGGCTTCTGTGGTGGCTTGATGAGATGTTGCTCCTAGTCCTGGGCATTTGAATATTTAGTTCCCAGTTGGTGAAACTCTTTGGGTAGGTTTAGGAGGTGTGGCTTTACTGGGTGAAAATTGTCACTGGGACAGGCTTTGAGGTTTCAAAGCCTTGTGAATGCCTTGCATGCTCTCTGCTTTTTGCTTGGGGTTTAAGATAGTAACCTGCAGCTTTTATTCCTGCTGTCCTACCTGATGTTGGCACCCATCATTGACTCTAAACCCTCTGGAACCATAAATTCAAATGAATTCTTCCTTTATTAAGTTGTATTGGTCACGTGGTTTTTAACATAGTAATCAAGGAATAACTAATGAAGTTTTTCTAGCTGGCCCAGAATGGCCTAGCACTTGCTATTTTCCTGCCTAAGCCCCTGATTATTAAAGTTATGCCTCCTCTTTCTCCTTCTTTTTCTTCTTCTTAGAATATTTTCTTATTTTGCTCAATAAAATGCATTAAAAGCCTAAATTTTAAAATTTTTATTGTATATATTCATTGTACATGATATGTATTATATATCCCCCTCCTGATAGTCCCCTTGTTCCTTAGATAGTTACACATTTTCTTTTTTGGCAAGCACACATACATATTTTTATGTGCCTTTATATGTAGGAACCACATATGAGGAAAAATCATGTTTTCTGACCACTGCTAAGGGATACTGTTTCTGTCCCTAAGAAATTTGCTATTACTGATCGACTTTAAAAATTTACATATTTCTGAACAAGTTTTCCATCCATTTGGAGAAACTATGTGCTATAGTGACATGGATGGACTTCAACTTATAAACTAGCAAAACCAGTCTCTCTTTCCAATTTCATTGCTTTCCCCTTCTGGTTAGTTGATGTATCAATGATTCAACCCAAGCCTGTTTGTTTGTTTACAAAATAAAATATTGCTGCCCTGCCAGATGTATAGAAGTTTCTAAGGAATCACTAAGTAATAAGTATTTACTAGGCATGCTCAGTTTGAAGATATGTATAGTCCCTAGTTAGAAAAGAAAAAAAAGAAAAGATTAAAAAAAAGAGTTGCGCCATGGGAGACCATAGTACATGTTGAATAGGTTTATTAAGGTCGGTCCTTTGGTTAATAGTGACCCACTAGAAGACAAAGTCAGAAGTTTGGGGATTGCTTTGACTTAATTCTTGTATTTTACTGAGACAGAATCTCACTGTGCATCTCTGACTAGTCTGATCTGGAACTCATTATGTAAACAGGAATGGCCTCAAACTCAGAGATCCATAAGCTTCTGCTTCCCCAGTTCTGGGAGTAAGCCACACTTGGCCAAACCAGGAGGGGTTTTGTTTGTTTGTTTGTTTTAATGTAGATGATACACTTAGCTGGGCATGGTGGTATATAACTGTAATTACAAAATCATGAATTTCATACCAAGTCAGGCTACCAAAGGAGACCCTGTGCCACAAAATCAAGGGCTGGGGAGTAGCACAGTTGTAGAGTACTTGATGAGCCAGCCCTGGGCCCTAGGATCCATTCTCCCACAAACACAATAACAAAAACCAGACGAAGCCCTTGTAAGACAAGAGGTGTTTTAAGATACAAAATTTTACTTCTCATATTTTTTCTTTTCTGTTGTACTAGGGATTGAACCAAGGGCTCCACAGATGCTAGGTAAGTATTCTGCTACTTAACTCTGCCCAGCCATACTTTTCAGGTTGTCAATGGATCCCCTTAAAATAAACTACAGTAGTTTTTACTTTAGACATGAACTAAAGTAATGGAAAGAATATAATATATAGTATATACTTAGCAGAATATAATAGAATATAAAGTTAACAGTCATGAATGGGGAAGGAATTGTTTTACTTGGCTTATCAGATGGCATTTGAAAACAGGTACATAGACACTACCTTAAACCAGTGTCTTACATATAAAAAAAAAAGGCAGCTGGCTTAAAAAATTATTGAAATAAATAGGGCTCTGAGACTGTCATCCTCTTTTGTTTGTTGGGGACAAGGGCCTGCCCACTTTGGGGCATGAGCTCTACATCTGTCACTGCATTCACCATTGAATCTCAGTCGAGACACTACAGCTGTCCTGTTCTTTTCAATCTTTTCTTGAGTGGAAAGGACGAGAGGCTGGCTAGCCAGCCAAGGCTTCATCACACATTCAGCAAGCCCATACAAGTACTATCATGTAATTGTATTGTCTCCCCTTTGTTTGTGGAGCAGAACTTTTCAGTTTAAAAGGTCAATGGAATGTTGATTTTTTACTATGTGACCCTATTTAATTATTCTACTCTGGATCACATTTGTTAATAAAACAATAGTGTCAAATTGTAGCCATAACTTATGCCTAATGTCCAGGTTGGCACATTTGCATACCCAGAAATAAATAACCAGTTAGGAAAGGGAAGAGGGTTGGACAGTCCAGAAGGTTCCACTTAGGTTTCCTTCTAAATAGGGACTAATTTTTTGATTGACCAAATAAAACTTATAAGCATAAACAAAATTGTTTGTGTTTAGAAGTAGATAGTTCTATTAATTCAGTACTAATGCCCTGGCTGTGTCACAGGAACTCAAAAGTAGAAAAGTATGATTTTTGTTGTTGTTGTTGCTGTTGTTTATTGTTTTTGTTTGAGTTAATTCTGGCCAAACTCTTCAGGATTCAGTTGGAATTGATATCATCCATCTCAAAGTTCATCTAAGTGTGGTGTCTGTGTGTGGGTGCATGTGGTATGTATTTGAATTTGTGTGTGACCATCCCAGTACTGATAGAAAAGAGCTAGTGTAAATCTAACTCCAGAAATTTTTGCCACTTAAAGGTGGGTTAGAGGAGTTCTATGAAGTACGTGTTAGAGCTACTTGACAGTGAACCAGGTTTCTAGGAAGACATACAAAACACACATTATGAGACAAACAAGAATTCTGAAAACGTTTTTTATTTCCAAATTCTAATTGTTTTGTTTGAGATTTTTGGGTTTTTTGTTTTGTTTTTGTTTATTTATTTAGATCAAAGTATATTTTGCTAGAGAATGCCACCTTGTGTACCTGCTTACCCTAAGAAATTTAGTGATAGAAATAATGTAGAACGTAAGATTTCTGGATATCCATTCTCCTGCACTGATGGCTCATCAGCTATAATAGAAATTAATGCCAGATGAAATACTAATAAGAAAAAGGAAATATGGAATTGGAGAATGGAAATGAAGCTCAATGGTAAAATGCTCATTTGCCATGTGTGAAGCTCCTCAATGTCATGCACCTCCCCCAAAAGAAAGGAAGGAGAAAGGAAGAGAGAAAGAGAAAGGGAGGAAGAAAGGACAGAAGGTAGATGAGGAAGAAAGGAGAGACAAAATAAGACTTTAAAATTGCTTGTTAGTTATTTGGGGAAATTAGTAGTCCTTGATTATTTAGAAGCTCAATTTGTCAATGTGAAGAAGCTGGGAATCATTAAACTTGAACCAAGTTGGGTCTACTTTAGAATGTGTCTGACATTTGGTCCTTGGTGTTTTACCCTAATCATTATTCTAAACCTTCCCTTAGGTGCTATCTGGTCATTGACACACAGCTGCTAGAACATAAATGTGCAAATGTGTTGCCTGCCTGCCACATCCTTTGTCTTCTCCCTTCAAGTCTCAGTAGTTCTTAACTTTGGCTGTTAACTCCATTTTCTCTTGGGTTTTGAGCAATCCCAGTGTCTTGAGTTGATTCTCAGATATTTATTTAAGTGGTCTGGCATGTGCCTAAGCAGTGGGAAATATCACACACACACACACACACACACACACACACACACACACACACACACACACCAAACACACACATCAGAATCTTGAGAGATGACTAATCTGTAGAGTAAACTGGAGAGGTATGGACTCAGGTACTATTTGGAGCAGTCATGAGAAGTTACAAGAGAGACTCTGCTCTAGATCACATCTTCAGGTCTTTAGTAAGGATTAAACATCTCAAATGTCAACAGGAAACAAGCAAATTAGATCAATGAGTAAAGGCCACGTCCACTGAAAAGTAACAGCCTCCACTGGACTACTGCCAAATAATTTAAGTCCATTGAGATCTGTTCTTGCAATTCCTTAAGAATAATTCATTTGGGCCCCCTTTTGTGGGTCAAGTCTTAGCATTTTAAAACATTGCCAATAAACAGTTTTCAGTCTGTTTGGCCAGAAAAATGATTATTAGTTCAGTAGTTAGCAGGGCTCACTTTCTGCTTCGAGCTGCCATGTTGCATATTTCCTTTTTCTCAACCACTACATTTACCACAAATGCTCTCCTCTCTTTCTTAAACTCCTTTTAAAGAGTTCACATATACTGACTACAGAGGATCCTTTGTATGTATTGGTTTGCTTATTTGTGTATATGAGGATATGAGTGCCTGTGTACACATATGCATAGGCCAGACAAAAATGCTGTGTCCAACTCTACCACTCCACCTCATTACCTTGCGATAGAGTCACTCAACTTGGAACTGGCTGGCAAGCCTCGGTGATCCTTCTGTGTCTGTTTCTCATAGTACTGGGCTTTCAAAGGCATACAGGGTCATGCTTGGTTGTTTTGTTTTGTTTTTCATATGAATGTTGGGAGTCTGAGCTTGGGTCCCTGTGTTTGCACTGAGCCATCCCCTCATCCTGAGGATCCTTTGTAGAAATCTAATAGCAGGGGTCAAAAGAGGATAATCTTAGGTAGTATGTATCTTTATGATTAAAATGTATAGGAACCCACTGTACTAGGTGCTTTACTATGAAGCTCAGATTCCTCTTCAGTATTAGTACTAAACTTTACATTCAAAAGCAATCGAGGAGGGAGGCCCTAAAAAAGCTTCACGTGGGAGAACCTTCTAGTAAGTTTTCACTCTTCTCCAAGAATTAAGCTAGCTGACACCTCTGTCACTGAAACACATGCTGTAGTGATGGCTCATTCCCAGGATAAAGTCTCAGCCTGTGCCTCAACTCACAGCTATCGAAATGACCCTTGCTTCAGAAGTAATGTGACAACTGAGTGTCAGTTCATGTTTTCCTCTCAGATGTTTCTTTAGTAGTCCTTGACATTCTGGGTCAGCTTCTGAGGAGCTCATCTTGTAATGGTGAGGTAAAGCAGAGATCATCATATTGGTGAAAGTTACAATAGAATCCCCAGTCAGACAAAATTCTGATGGTATAGCTCTGTAGCTCAGAGTTCAAACCTTTGTTAATACAAGTGGATTAGGCAAGCCAATTAGCAATCTCTGTCTGTTTTGTTATGTGTGGAGAGAGGTTGAGTAATACAATGAAGTATATGGTTATTATCAATACTGTATAGACATAAGGCCAAATGAACTATTGGCATCACAACAGGGTCCTGGAAACACTGAAAAGTCAGTGATTATTGTATAGGTATCATTGGCAAATATTATTGACATCCATTCTCCATACTAAAGTCTTCTCTGCTCTCAAAAGTTTTCCAATAAAGGCCAGTCCTGTGATCATCAATATAAAAGTCAGGGTTAGATATTCCCACTAAAATTGAGGCCCACCACTTAAAAAAAATCTATCTTTCTCTGGAACTTTATTCATCAAGGCCTCATAGGTTTTACTGTCTTATAGTTGTTGTCCCATAAAAATGCTTTATTTCACATTTTCATTTCTTACATTTTCTTTTGTTTGCTATAGGAATAAAGATCCATCTGCATTCTATTACTATTTAATAAATTACCACAAACTCACAGTTGAAGTGGCTTTTCCACCTTTTTTTGGTCTTTGAGACAGGTTTTCTCTATGTAACCTTGGATGTCCTGAAACTCAACTGTATAAACTAGGCTAGCCTTGAACCCACAGATCTACCTGCATCTGACTCATGAGTGCTGGGATTAAAGGCATGAGCCACCACTGTCCAGTAAATAAGCCTACTTTTACTACCTCAGTTTCTGTTCTAGCACAGTATATCTGGGTTTGTAGTAGGTAAAAATCAAAACATTGACTGGCCTGTAATTGTGTCTAAAAGTTTGACAGGGTAGAATCAATGTACAAGACTATCACTGAGAGTTCTAGTCAAATTCATTTCCTTGCAAGTGTATGATTGATAGTGGTACATGTTTGCTAGCCAGCAGCTAGAGACTACAGCAGTCCTATGTCATGCTTCTCTTACCTTCCTTAAGCCAACATAAAAAGTACTTAGAACAGGAATATTATCAATGTGGAGTTTCACATAGTGTGTTTATGAAATGTATGTAACCTTAGGAGAGAATCTCATTACCTTTGATAACAGCAACTCATATATGATGTCCATACTTAAGGGAAAGAGATCACAGAAGGACTTGCATACTCAAAGGCAGGGGTGTAGGGGCTGCCTTAGAATCAGCCACCAAGGATCTTCCATGTCTTAATCTTTCCTCAATGGATGGGAAGACTGTAGGGGGATTGTATTCTGTTTCATTGTAAATAATTTTCCCGCCCACTGGTTTAATAAAAATGTTGATTGGCTGAAGTCGGAGAGGAAGTGTGGGCAGAACTACCAGACTGGGAACCGAACTCTTTTACTTTTGGTTGTGAGCCTAGCCTTTAACAGCTGAGCCACTTCTAATCCCTCTACAGAAAACCATAATAGAAATTAAAATCCCATGTCATTAAGTGGTAGACCTACATTGATTTTTATCAAATGAAAATCCTATAACATGGTGAAAATATTAAAAAACACTCTGTACAACATACCCAGTACAGCATCAAATGGTTAGAGCTCAACACCATCTATAATTACCTAAAATTGGGCATGACCAAAACGTGACACTAGGCAAAACTGGCATAAAAGCGTGCTAGATAATAAGGTGAACAGAAAGTAGACTATATATCTCTGACTTAAGTTATGTATTTCAGCAATTAGAAATTATACAATGTTTGTCTTGCCGTTATTTCACATTAGCCAAGAATATGAAGAGAAAACAGCTCATAAATATTGTGAGTATCATCATTTCAAGCCATAGGAAATGGACATCAGATACCTTTATGAGGAAGATAAATACAGCTACATTCTGACCCCTTGGACAATTGTGATTATGTTCATTTGACTCACAGTTATGATTATAACTACTGTGATTTTTAAACACACTGTCTGATGGCAAGTCTATCGTCTCTCACTTTTGGATCCAAAGTGAAGAAATATTCTACTGCTGCAAAGTTTTAAAAAAGATTTAGTGTTTTCTTGTATTTGGACCATGAAGAAAGAAAGCCAAAAATATATGATTAGGAGTTGGTGTGATAACTCAGCAGGTGCATGCCAACAAGCCTGATGACTCTCACATGGTGGGAGGAAGGAGACAATCAATATTTGTGTCATAATGTTTTATTATTTGTCTTATTGTTAATAATTTAGTCAACTCTTAAAGACAGTTTACATTTTTGTGTGTATGACACCATGTGTTTATAAGACCTTGCTACATCTATTTAAGTAATAGCCTTTTCAACACCTTTCATTTTTTTTACAGTGTGTATATGCATGGTCACATGAGTGGAGGTCAGAGGAAGACTTTAGGACATTTGTTCTGTCCTTTGTCCTTTATGTAGGTTCTAAGGATCAAACTCAGATTGTCATGCACTTGAAGCAAGTGCCTCGCTAATACTTGCTGACCCATAGAACCCTTCATTCACTTCCTTCCTTTCCTCCATGTGCAGTTATTATTGGGACAGGAAGAGAAAGATTACTCTGAATTTGTCTTCACAAATGTCATGCGTTCATATTGGTGAATGGGTGTGCATGTTGAAACCAGATGTCAATCTCAGGCATTCTTCTTCAGTCACCATCTACCTAGTGTTTTAAGATAGGCATTCTCTCCAGCTTGGAGCTTACAAAATAGACTAATGACTGGCCAGTGAGCCTAGTCATCTGTCTCTGACTCCCAGGGACTACAACTGTGGTTCACCATGCCAGACATTTTTTAATGTGAGTTCTTGGATTTGAACTCAGGTCCTCAGGCCTTCACAGGAAGTACTTGACAGATTGAGCCTTCACTAAGCTTTACTACTAACATTCTTTTAATGGTGAAATCAGTTCTGCTCTATTTCATTAATGGAGGAAATACCCACAGAATGCAACAAAAGTTTTTATTTTATGTTGAAGGATAAATTATATTAAAAATAATAAAGTTGATCAGGGTTGGCTTTTTAAATTTCATATGAACACTCAGAAAATAGTACTTTATTTTTTCCTCAGTCAACTGGCAGACATTTTCCTCAGATCATTGGACAGACATAAAACTGTGTAGCAAGCAACCATATATGCAAGTTATTTATATCATTCAGTTAGTCAGGGGCCAGCTGCTGGTGGTGGTAATTTAAGCTGCATTTATAGTTGTCTCTCTTTTTTTTTCAGTTCACAAAGGCAAGGAATCTAATCCCATTGTCAATGGCTGTAGCACAAATTTTAGTTGTATTAAAAGAACTCAGAGCCAGATACCAGAGAAAGGCTGAAACATCAAAGAAAGAAACACCACAGTCCCATCTCTCCCAGTTATCTTCTAGATTTCTCAGCCTTGTTGCTGTGCTGGTCACTTCTAATGCCTGCTGTATTACTTCCTGCCTTAAATACCTTCTTCCCCCAGCTATATCCCATCCAGGTTAAGATTAAAGGCATGAGCTACTCTATTTGGTAGTTAGCCTTGAACTCATGAAACAGAGAAAGATCTCTATCTCTGGAGTTATGCAATTAAAGGCATAGGTCACCACTTTTGGCTAATAAACACCTTCATCAATGTAGCAGGATACAAGATTAACTCAAAGAGATCAGTAGCCCTTCTATACACTAAAGATAAAAGAGATTAAAAAAAAAATAAGGGAAACATCACCTTTTATGATAGCTGCAAATAGCATTAAATACCTTGGAGTAATGATAGCTAAAGAAGTAACAGATCTATGTGACAAAAACTTTAAATCCCTGAAAAAACAAATTGAAGAGGATATCAGAAAATGGAAAGCTCTCCTATGTTCCTGGATATGTAGGATCAGCATAGTAAAATGGCAATTCTACCAAAAGCAACCTACAGATTCAACACACTTCTCATTAAAATCCCAACCCAATGTTTTTACAGATATTGGAAGAAAAATACTCAATTTTATTTGGAATAACAGGAAAACCAGAATTGCCAAAACAATTTTACTCAACAAAAGAACATCAGGAGGCATCACCATCCCCAACTTCAAGTTATACTATAGAGCTACAGTAATAAAAACAGCCTGGTACTGGCATTAAAAACAGACTTATGGATCAATAAAATCGAATTGAAGATCCCGACATTAACCCAAAAACCTATGATGAACACCTAATGTTTGACAAAGACACCCAAAATACTCAGTGGAAAAAATGGTGTTGGCATAGCTGGATGGCAGTGTGTAGAAAACTGCAAATAGATCCAAGCCTATCACCCTGCACAAAACTCAAATCCAAGTGGATCAAAGACCTAAGCATAAACCCAGCCACACTGAACCTGATAGAAAAGAAAGTGGGAAATACCCTCCAATGAATTGACACAGGTGGCCACTTTCTAAATATAACATAAGTAGCACAGACACTAACAACAACAACCAATAAGTGGGACCTCCTGAAACTGAGAAGTTTCTATAAAGCCAAGGATACAGTCCATAAGACAAAATGTCAGGCTATAGAATGGGAAAAGATTTTCATCAATCCTACAAGTGACAGAGGACTGATCTCTAAAATGTATAGAGAACTCAAGAAACTAGAGCCCAAAACCTTGGATAACTCAATCAAAAAATGGGGTTCAGAACTAAGAAGAGAATTCTCAGCAGAAGAATTACAAATGGCTGAAAGGCACTTGAAAAAATGCTTGGTGTCTTTAGCCATCAGAGAAATGCAAATCAAAACAACTTTGAGATACAACCTTACACCTGTGAGACTGGCTAAGATAAAAAACACAGATGACAGTCTATGCTGGAGAGGTTGCAGAGCAAGGGAACACTCCACCATTATTGGTGGGAATGTAAACTTGTTCAGCTTCTCTGGAATGCGGATCTGCCTGGAGTGGATGCTGAACTAAGCCACCTTGGGACTTTAGGACCTCCTGTCCTTGCTGGGGAGGAGATAAAGTGATGAAGAGAAGAGTGAGTGACGGGGAGGGGCAAGAGATGGAAGGGAGTCAAACAAGGGAATACATGGATAAAAAATGTGACTTTATTCATAAAATAAATAAATAAATACACCACAAATGGCTACCTCAGTGTAAACAGGATCAGAAGAAAATATGACTTAGAGACTTCCAGTTAAACATGGTAAACTGAACACATACACTTTTCTGTCCCTCCCTAGAAACTTATCAGATTGTAAAGTATATGAGAGAGAAAAGAGGGACCAGGGGTCAGAAAGTAAACCAAGAAATAAGCAGTCATTCGACTTAGCAAACAGAGTTCAAGCAAAGTGAAGTGAAGAAAAAAAAAATGGTGTTAGCTTTAGGAGTGATCAGGCCACACCCTAAACCAGAGAGGTATTAAAATGGAGAATCTCGGAGGGGGGGGGGAAGAACAGATTTTTTGGTGTTCATGAACTTTTAGGAAAGTTTATAGACATTTAATAAACCTTTTATGACTTTGGGAGGAGGGAATACCTCTATGTACACAAAAAATATTAAACTGTTAAAGGAATAAATTACTGTAAGGGAGAAAAGGGAAAGAAGGAAAGAAACATTTGAAATGTCATTCAGATTATTAGCAAACAATATAATGTAGTCAGTATAAAGAATATAAGTAATATAAACAAAAATATAAATATATAATGAGGTAATTCTGTTTACTGATTTAAGTAAATTTTTTGCTGTAACTATATGGGATGGATGGGGAGAAATGTGTCTCTTTTTGAAAGTGGATTGGTTTGTAGAGCTCAGGCTGGGCACAGTTGTCCACACATTTAACGCCAGTGCTTCCAAAGCCCAGAGGTCAGAAGAGCCTGTGTTTAGTCAGCATAGGCTGCACACTGAGACACTGAGAGCCTCTTTTCTTTTTTCTTTTATCCTTTAAACAAACAAAACAAAAACTCCAGTCATTAGCCATATCATTCATAGGATATCGTGGGTTAAATGTTACAATTTTGCATACATGCAACTTTGGCCATTAAGATTTGATGACAAGATTGAGAATGAGAGAAGTAGAATTTTGATGAGACTACTATATTGATACCAGATGTACCCTATGTATTAGAATGTATTAGTCAGGGTTCTCTAGAATAACAAAACAGATAGGATAAATATATATTACAAAAGATTTATTGCATTGGCTTACAATTGGGTAGTCTGATCCTTGTAGTGGGATTATGGTACCTTGTAAATATTTGTTCCTCCTACTGGTTTAATAAAAAGCTGATTGGCCAGAAGGCAGACTGGAAGTGTGGGCAGGGCTACTAGACTAAGAAAACTCTGAGAATATCTCAGAGGACAGAGAACACAGATGCCAGAGAGAGAAGCTTCAGACAAGACGAAGAGACACAGCAGATGCAGAGGAAAGAAGCTGAAACGCTGCCCTCAGAAAAGGTATTGAGTTTCATGGCTGAATAAGATGGGTTGAGTTCAGATGAAAGAGTAAGCAAATTATATGCCTGGGCCCTAGGTCAATCAGCATAAAAACAATACAAGTGTCTGTGTGATTATTGGGGCCTAAGCGGCAGTAGGGCTGAGAGTGGATCCAAACCTCTGGACTAGACCAGAAAATCCGGGCCAGAAACCAAATACAAGAGATCCTCTTCTAGTAACCCCCACCTCCACTTTTTTTCTGAGACAACGTCTTACTATGTAGCTCTGGCTGTCCTGGAATTCACTATGTTGAACATGCTGGCCTCTGAACTCACAAAGATTCACCTGCTTCTGCTTCCAAGGTTTGTGCCTCTATACCTGCCCTCTGATCATTTTCTAACTAGCCTTTCCCTTCTAGCAGAGTCATGTAGTTATGAGGGGTTGCAGGGTACTATAGATTCAACCAAGAACTTTCTCATAGCCAAATGCTCCTACTCCAGTCTAAGTAAAGGTTTTTTAAAGGCTTCTCAAATCAAAATACTATTTTCAGATTGTTACTCTTCAGAGTACTAAACTCAGTCCTTTGGACTCAAAGAGCTATCAGACTATTACCAAATAATAATAGTAGTTATTATTATTTAAAAAATAACTGACAATAAATGTAATAATTTTTTTCAACATGTTTTGGTTTTGTTGTACTTTAATTTCTTAGCAGTAAAGATTAATGTGATCCAAAATTCCAAGATTATATAAGCATGGATATGGGCCAGTAGCTGGGTTTTCTAGACGTTGGGTTTTTTGTTTGTTTGTTTGTTTTTGTGAATTTAGCTGTTATAGGGAGAAAACAAGATAATATGATTGTTACACCTTCTGTATATACTAAATACCAACTATCATTTCTCTGATTCTTCCTTACAAAGACAAGCTTTTACTATATAGCCCTAGAATTCACTATGTAGACCAGGCTGTCTTTGAACTCACGAGATCTGCCTTCCTCTGCCTCCTCAATGATGGGATAAAGACACGGGTCAACATGCTGGGCCTCTCCTCTCTTTTTTTTTTCAATTTTATTTTTTGTTTTTTTTTTTTTTCCTTCTTTTTATATCTCTTTTCTTCTTTCATTTTCCTTTCTTTCTTCTGATTCAGAGTTGTGCTGTGTGGTCCAGGATGGCCTCTAATTCTCAATCCTGCTGCCTCATCTTCTCCAGTGCTACAATTATGGATTTGCACATTACTGCAGATTCTATGTTGGCTCCAGGCTCTTTGTCACCACATGAGCAATACTGCAAGATTATGGCTCAATAAACAAACTTAAAATACTTAAAGTTAAAAATACACAATACACTTGGGCTGCTGAACATGTTCTCTAGTTTGGTTGTTGAGAGTTGTTACTTCCTATCCCCAGATTTACAATAAAGTATCACAATGAATATAGTAGGCTGATAACAGACCAAATAGAAACAAACACAAAGCATGGTTTGTGCTGAATGCACATGGCTGTGATGTTATCACAAAAAGAAATCACTGTCAACTTATTGTAAGTTGGAAAACTTATATATTATCATTTAAATCTTAACACATAAAACTTTACTTGTGAGGACAGTTATCTTGCTGGGTTTGAATAATTTTTTTAAAGTTTCATTTTTTTATTCATGTGTGTATTTCATTTACTTACCATTGTACATGTGTGGAGGTCAGAGGACACCTGGTAGGGGTCAGTTTCTCCTACATCCTCTACCATGTAGGTCCCACAGATTGAACTAAGCTCATCAGGTTTTACCCATTGAGCCACTTTTTCTGGCTCCAGAGACCAACTTTGAACTGAACAGCTGACAGAGTTTTCTTCTCTGGGTCTCAGTTTATGAAGACACTTGAGAAATATAAATTGTATGCAGCTCTGCAGTGTCACATGACCTCTGCTCACAGTTTTGGTACCTTTGTAAACAAAGGAATATGGAATCACCTTAAGGATACCATGACTGGTTCTTCAATAGTTAGGATGTGCTGCTCTGGTCTGTACACTGCAACTGTGAATTCCTTATGCTGGGATGCTATGAATGGGTATGAGTGACTGACTGCAACTTCTAACATATCTCTGATGTAAAAACTTTAAGGTGGAGTATCTGGCTAAGTATTCAATGGTGTGACTATTATCTATAGTTCATGGGAATCTTGAGCTAGACACAGAGCCTTCTAGTGCTAACTTCCATCTTCTGCAAAGGGACAAAATAGTAGTATCAGTTACTTTCACATAGTTGTGAGCATTAAATAACATAAATAATTATAAATACCTGAGGCAGAATGTATAGTCCTGCTATGTGGTTTGTGCCATGTTCCTAATTGTGATAGCTAATATTAGATATGGACAGTCCAGAATCACCCAGGAGATAGGGCCCTGGGTGTGCTTGTGGGAGATTATCTTGAATATATTAGTTGGGGTGGAAGACTCGCCTGCTGTGGGTACTGTCACCCCCTGACTGGGACCCTGGACTGTAGAACTTGGGCAAGGGAACTCAGCAATGGCATGTGCTCATTGATCTCTGCTAAGGCATTGTTAACAGCTGGCCTCCTGTTCCTACCACTCTGCCCTGTCCTTCCTGCTGCCATGTCTGTGCCTCAATGATGAGTTATATCCTGTGGGAACTTTAGGCCAAAATTAATTCTTTCTTCCTATAAATTATTTTATTTACTTATTGTGGGGATTGGATGGGGAGTGCCACAGAGTGTGTGTGGAGATCAGAAAACAGCTTGGAGGAGGAGTCTGTTTTCTCCTTCCACCTTGTGTCCTATGGATGAAACTCATGTCTTCACAGTTTAGGGCAAGTATCACTACCCACTGAGCTATACTCACAAGACCCCAAAGCAATTCTACATTTTTTTAAAAAAGTATTCTTTATTAGTTTTAAGTGTGACTGTCTAAATATTGATGCACATGTGCCCGAGAAAGCTAGAGGCATCAGATGCTCTGTAGCTAGAGTTACAGAAAGTTGTAAGTGTGAATGTTAGGAGCTAAACTTGGAGAACTCTGCAAGAACAGTATATGATCTTAACCGCTTAGTCACATCTCCTGTTCCTCTCTGGAAATTTTTAAAAGAATATTTGATAGAGTTTTAAAATATTTTCTTCTCATGTAAGTCAATTTGAAATGAACCTGAGGTGTAAATGATGCTTATGAGTCAAAGATAGTGTTGCAGGACCACTGAGAAGCCCAAATCAATAATTTCTCAGAACTCTTGTCTGTCTTTTCTGTTTAAATGCTCTTTAAGAGCAGTAGCAGCATTTCATGCCTCTTTGCCTTTTCTTCTAACAATCATTACCTCCTTTCACACAGAGGAAAGCAAGTGAATGAATTTGTGAATATGATAGGTTCTGGATCTACATGTTTAGAAAGAACCTTTAGTTAAAGTTCTTCTATCCTGGTTCTAAATGCCTTTGATATTCAGAAGACTTTTAACTTTTATCCTCAAGTCTGTTATTAGAAAATCAGTCTCTACATTAAATTTTAATATTATATTAATAATAATTATCTAATTAATCTAGATTTTAGAAAACAAAACTGAACACTTGGATTATAGACAATTATGCTTAGTAAAATATTTTGATCAAGGTAGTTTTCTTCAAATAATCATGATAAAATAATGGTTGGAGTGAACATACAGTTGTTTATATAAGACATAGTGCTTCATATGCTTCTCTTATTCCATCCTGAACATTAATCTAAAATAGGAAGAATATTAATATTTAAAAATGTATAGTGTCTTTGATTTTTTTAAAAAATTTCTTTTTAGAGTCTAGAGTACCAGACAGAAAATCATATGTACTTCAGTCCCAGGAGTAGTGGTATTGTCAATGCAAAACATTCTCTATTTCCATATAAATATTCTCCTTCAGCATGACTGAATACCTTTCTCATTTATAATGAAGTGACAAAACCCACAGCAATCAAACTCTAAGACATAGACATTAGATTAAAGTGACTGAGCCCATTTCAGAATCAGAAAAGTGTTTCAAAAAAAAAAAAAAAAAATCCAGGGTGATTCCAACGTGCAATTCTTTCTAAAGAAATTTTGATTTGCTAGTAGATCCCTGGCTATGATTTTGTGAACCTGGCCAAATAATTCATGAGACTTGGTAGAGAACCTCAGAAGTTCTTTCCTCACTTGTTTGTGTTGGTCAGTTTTACCTTGTGCATTGGTTTGAATTCATAAAGTCAATCTATAAAGAAGTCAATGAACACTGTGGTTTTGCATTAACCATCACATTGTCATATCAAATGGAATGTGCAAACTCATCACAATCTGTATCCATGTCCTCCAAGCCACAGGAAGTTTATGCTTGTGGTCAACTAGGTTACTGTTAACTTTGGGGATTTTGCATGTCTCGTCACTGAGTTTGAAATAGACTGAAAAGAACCAGCATAATTTATTCTCTAACTAATCATTTTAAATTTAAAATAGTATACTCATTTACTAGTTAACCTTCAAATAAATTCATTTAAATATTAATCTCTCCTTAATCAGTCTCCTAACTTTTTTTTTTTTTTCAGACAGGGTCTTACTATGGATCTTAGAGTAGTCTCCAGCTTGGGATCTCTCTACTCCACATCCCAAGTACTGGAATTACAGGTATTCACCACCTGGATGAATATTAATCTTACTATTGAGACAGGAGTGAGTTCTCCAAGAGCAGTCAGGATGAGGACACAGGGTAAAACATAAACTAATCACATAGCCCCAAACAAAAAAGGGTCTTAACTGAATCAAAAGCCTACAGAGTGAGAAAAATGAATTGAAAGAGAGACAATGGAAAAATAAAACCATGACTCATAACCACTCTCTTGACTGGATGAGCAACATCTAGTCACCTCCTTGGTTGGGCTAAATCCACACAAAGGGTATATAGACCACTCACTAGTTTGACATGCAGTGCACTCAAAGAAAGATCAGTTTCAATAAAGATTACCTTGATGCCCATCTTATTCTAGCTATAAATCTCATTCATGAAAGGCCGCTAAGCTAGGCTGTTTGTCTCAGGATAACCCTTTCCATTTGAGAGGTTTTCTCACTTTCTCTTAATATACCTACTTCATTTGCTTTGCTCACTCTTTGTGTTGTTTACTCATCCTTCTTTGGCATGAACATGAATTCAGGCTCCTCTGACTTGGGCAGCTTTGCTCATCATGATTGTTCAGCATCCTAGCTGCTGGGTTAAGCTTACCAAGATATAAGAAAGGCTCTGCCACCCTGAAGAACCTATGACACTACCAGTTTGTAACAATCTTATTGTGGTATCTTTCTCCTCATAAATGAATTTTTAAATTTTTCATAGCAAGCCTTATAGTACTGTCTCATCCTCTGGTATGGCTAATATTATGAAGGTTTTACAAAGCTTGGCTGCAGTAAAATCTCAACCACATGCCCAACACAGCCAGGCAGGAACAATGATGACTGAAGCACAGTAATTAATTACCAAGCCTTACTTAACTTGGGACAAGTACAATGCTGAGAATTCGTTGAAATGTAAGATGTTAGACTTGGGTTAGAAGCTCAGATTTAAATCCTTTTCTTTGATCTTTAACTCTCATGTTAAAGAACATAGGGCAAGTGACTGATGTTTTCAAATGATTTCTAGTCTATGACTCATATACTCTACCCAATGAAGCTGTGAAAATTCAGTTTAATAAGACATAAAACATTGTGTAATATGTTACAAGTTCTAATTATTATCCCATTTCCTATGAGACAGACTGGGTCATAATTAAGAGCATCAGTCTCTGGGCTGGACCTTGGTTGTGCCATTTACCAAGTTGTTATAAAGAGGAAATGTAAAATGGAACAGCACAGGACTTATATTGCTCAGTATTTTCTACTTGTTATACACAGCTCTTTGGACCTTCACCAGCTACGAATGGGCAATATTTAGAAGTCAACTAGTGCATGGACTTTTGTGAAACCTTTACAGATTTTATGTCTTCAACAACAAAGGATAGTAACTTTTTACATAGCACTTACATTGTATAGAGTATTATAAATAATGCCAAGATATGTGAAAGTTATAAATACCAGAGCATTTTATAAAAAGGACATATATTGCTTTAAATATGGGGTGGGTAGTTGATTCTACAGTCAATGTCTTGAAGACACTGAGAGGACTATTTTAGAATCCTTCTGTTTAATTTTTTGTTAACAGTTTTGCACAAACTTACTCTGTTTTATATACATATATATATATATATATATAAAGCTGTTATATACTTTCTCTTGCCAATACATACAAGTAGGCTTTTACAAGAAATATGAAGTCTTCACAAAAATAAAAATTTTGTGCAGATAAGCAGCCTCAAAAACTTGCCATGTCACAGAATCAAGTTGCTATCTTTCAGAGAGCCAATGATAAATGAATAAATCTGAGTACTTAATATGAACAATAAAATAGTCTTTACATCTTTCAATCTACTTATGGAGTAAACATAGAGGACTGTAGTATTCTAAGCCTGACATTTAGCTCTGGCCACACTTAACAAATGTTAACAATTTTTATAGTCTGGCATGTAGCTCAGTGATGATATGTGGCATGAAAGTGTATGGGTTTGAAAAAAATGTTTTCAGGTAAAGTACAAGCTTTCTTCATACATAAGACACTGGTGGGACACTATGCTTTTTGTTTCTTAGTTTCATTTATTAAACTATATAAATTGCTTAGGATGAGCAGTATTCACTTATTGCCATTGTTAAACTTTATAAACATTCGTAACAGGTTAATTTGCTTGTTTCAGTTGAATTACTGGAGACCACCATGGATATATGAACATTGTCACATTTAGGATGAGGCTACTTCAGTGACAGAGCTCTTGCCTACCATGTACAAGGCCCTGAGTTCAACCTTCAGCCCCCTTTACACACACACATACACACACAGGGGGTGGGGGGAGAGAGAGAGAGAGAGTAAATAAATAAAGCAAAATTAAATCCACAAAGATTAAATTGCTTTGTTAGGCTCGGCGGCTCACACCTGTAATCTAAGCACTTGGGAGGTAGAGGCAGGAAGGTTCAGTTTAAGGTTGCCCTTAGCTACTTAATGATCTTTCTGTCTGTCTGATCTACATGAGACCTTATCTCAAGCAAACACAAAACCCTGTGTGATTGAGGAGAGGGCTCAGTGGTAAAGCATTTGCTGCACAAGTGTAATGACAAGAGTTCAATCCACATCACCCATATATAAAAATCAAGCAAGACAGGGTATGCCTGTAATCCCAGTGCTAGGGAGCCAGAGATAGGAAGACTAACATGTTCTACACTGGCTTGCTGGCAGTCAGTGTAGCCTAGCTGGCAGACACCAGGTTCAGCGACAGACCCTCAAAAAATAAGGTGGAGAGCAATCGAGAAAGACATTTAATGTCGACCTCTACCCTTGTGAACACACAAAAGTTCATGTAGGACCAAAACCCAAAGACATAAATAATAATAAACCCAATGACATTATAAAAGCCTGCATTACCTCAGTTCTCACAAACACATGAGTTACTATGATGAGAAAATCTTGCACTCTTGGGGAAAATATCTCTAGCAATGATAAATTTGTATACATAGCATATGCATGTATATAACATATATGTATATATGTATGCCTGAAGAATATAGATGTTTATTTTTTTCATAGGTAACACTGGAGAATAGCACTGAGCAGTTTATCTACCTAATACCACTCAAGTGATCAGGAATCTTTCATCAGCTTGCGCAAGCATCTACCAGAGCATTGTTGCCACCTGTGTGGGTGAAGAGGGGCTCTCTTTTCTCCAGTTTTCTAGGTACAAGGAAACATTCCCAGTGCCTCTAGGTTCAGAACAAGATATTGGTTCTTTCTCCTCAGAATCCATGTCTGCATTAGCCCATAACAGGCATTAGAAAACATGGTCTCACATAAAAGTCACATGCCCAGGAATGAAAGAAAATCGATTTGACAGACTGCTAGCTATTTTCATCAAAACATTTTGTTGATCTTGCAGAATTACCTCCAAGATAAACAACTTGTTATTTCAATAAGCTTTCTTTTCAACTGATTTCATAGCAATTTAAACTTGCTTTCATATTCAGTGAGATTGCTATTTTATCATGCTATATCAAAAGCAAAACTCATACTTGTGAGCAAAGTACTCCCCAACAGGGGCTGTTTTCTTATACAAAGCCAGATGGCCAAGGACTCTTTAAATGAAGAACACATTTTCCTCAGGGGCCAAAGATGAATGCTTATACTATTTGGAGAATATCAAAGAGACTGTAATAAATGGAAAAGCACTTTGGAGTATGAAAAGCTTTCTATAAATGCCAGATTGTTATTATTACAGTATTATTATCATGGAAGTGTTAGCGGTATGTTCTTACAACGTGTTATGTGTATTGGCTCAACAAGGGGTTGGGCTTCATAGAAAGAAATTTTACTGTTATCTTTGTAACTCATGTTTCTTTTTTCAAGATAGAGTCTCTTAGTCCTGGCTCTCTCTTGCTTTGTACATCAGGCTGTCTTTGATCTCACAGAGATCTGCCTGCCTCTGCCTGCTGAGTGCTGAGATTAAGGCATGCTCCATGATACCCAGCTCATTTTCCTACTATGTCCTGAAGAGTTCAAAGAATCATCTACTAAACAAACATGTAATAGTAAATATAACAGATTTTGGGTTATCTGAGTAATATAGTAAAGTCGTATGTTTTCAGTATCACAATAATTAGTTAGTTGTACAAATCTAGCTTCTATTCTACAATTCATAAAAATTTTCTCTGATATTAGTATATCTATTTCTCACATTGCTTCTTTAAAATATTTTGATTTTGAGACAGGGTCCCACTCACTCAGTCTGGCCTTGAACTCACTCTCCTGCTTCCATCTGCCAAATGCTTGGGTTACTGGCATTTGCACCCACACTTGGCTCACAAACTACATTTATTTCTTACCACATATTTTTATCATTATCATTTATCTTTGTTTGCTGTGATACTAACTGGATTTTTTTTGTCCAGCATTCTTACAAATGTTGGGAGCATTCTTTGGAGATGTAACCTCCATTTTCTGCAGTACTTTTCTTTTCTTTTCTTTTTTTTTTTTTTTTTTTGATAAACAAAAGGTGCTTTATTTACTCAATAGAATAGTGATGACAATTACATAGATCCATACATTCCCAAATAAATAATGACCAAGTAATATGGGTAAAATGAAGAATACAGACAGTTGTCTATGTACATTTGAAAGGTGTTGGAACAATACCTGCAGTACTTTTTTTAAAGGTTACTCAGGAGAAAAGGAATTTGTCCTATGGATATGCGTGATGACACCTGTAAATAAATCCTCACCAATGTATTTTTCCTTGCACTATTCTTTATAGTTGTTGAGCCAGTGGGATTATTGCCAAACAGTAACTTTGTTATAATTGCCTATGATTTTTGTTTGTGCAATTTTTTTTTGGACTTTTCTTCCAATCCCCAGGAAAATGGAATGAATGAAGAGAAGCTTTACAGTAATAATTATACCGCAGGAATGCCTGAGAAAATAAGACAGTCTTAGGAGAGAGGGTTATTTAATTTTTTTTTTTTTTTTTTTTTGAATGAGGTAATCCTTACATACAAGAAACCACGAAGCATGAAGAAACATTTATCCTCAAAGACATGAACAATCCTCTCATGCTGAGCCGGTGCAGAGTAAAGGTTAGTTTACCTGCCGTGGACAAGCTTTCTGAGTATTTCCCCAACCTAGATGTTTTACGGGTTAATTTAGCACACCGCTCCTATTGTTTTTCAGACGTTTGTCCACCATAAACGTCTCTTCTTCGCAAAGGAAGCCCATCGAGGGGATTATGGTAATCTTTGTTCCTGATTAAAATTTCTCTGCTCGGTTGCTTTGTGTTTCCCCTTCCACGGTGGTTTAATCCACATTCTATGGTTCTGTGATTAACCCTGAGTATGGACCCTCAGTGTAGGTCCAACCCCATCTGAGCATGCAGCCTGGCCCTTTGTTTCATTAGCAATTTTTGCAGTACATTGAATTTCCTCTCCCTCGGTTTTGTTCTCTGAGCAAAGAATTTTCTTTTCAGTTTTTTCTTTCTTGAGTTGGTCTTTTTCTGAAGGGTGATTTTGTGGACTTTTGAAATTATAGAACTGATCAGTGATTCATAAGACCAATTTCCTTGTGTCCTCACAATTAAAATACGCGGTGACATTTCGCCGTCCACAAACGCTGGCCGGACGGGCGGTGGTGTTAAGATTACTGATTAGTTCCGCAGCCCTGCTCAGCACCTCCCGCCTGCACCTCGAATGGGCCATAAACTTGAAAGCCGGGCCTCCCTGGGCTGCCGGGTGAGACTCCCCTCCAGGGACTAGGAACCCAGCGAGCCACCCGGGAATGGGAAAAAGAATTTAAGAGGATTAAAACAAGAAAGGAAGCATTCGGAGTCCTGGGAGGTGATGCCAGTCAGGGACTCTGAATGCCTAAGAAAAATGTCCCTGGCCCACACTGGCAGAGTGCCCCCACCTCCCACGGGAGGACAGTCTCTGCGACCTCTCCTCCTCAGTAAGGGTGGCGTTGGCTAGGAGGGAGCCATGAGGAAGGCTAGGTAAGCCTTCTACTAGCAAGCTATAATACCAGGCCCTGGTTTTTTTAAAAGAAAAACTGACAGACTCACAGGATTTTCCCCTAATAAACCTTGGCCCTGATACTCACACATCAACTAACAGATAATTAAAATCATTGCAAATTCTAAACAGGCCCAGCTTTGTTACTGAGGTAAGAAGTTGATTCTTCTTAAAAAACAATGGAAGAAATTCACTGTGCTTCATGCACAGGTCAGCTACTTGGGAGACCGAGTCAGGAAAATTGCAAATTCATGCCAGCTTGGGCAATTTGTTGATAACCTGTCTCAAAATGCAAGATTAAACAAGAAACAAAGCTTCAGATATTGCTCAGTGGTAGAATGCTTACTAGCCTTCACAGACCCTGATTCATTCTCTATTACCACCAAAACCAGAAAAGAAATTTGCCAATAATTTGCTTAATAATAACCTTAAATATTTTAGTGGAAGCTGATACACACACTCACAGAGTACAGTACAGCATTTTGATGTACTACAAAAACATGTTTGAAGAGGTGAGGCAGAAGTGAAAAGGTAATTACTAATCACAGTCGTTCAATAACAGGAAAGCTTTAGGGTAGGGACGGAGCAATTTCATAGTAGCCTCCAACTGAAGAGATTCACAGAGGGAACACATGTGACCTGCCACTCTAACTCAGTAGACATGTTTGTCTACAGAATGTGAGCACTACTGGCAGATGTTCACCCAATAGCAGATCATGCATTTAAGAAAGTGCCTAGTGCTTGGGAAGGTCCTGTGTCAATAGCAAGTAGTGAGAGTAACCCAGAGAGACTTCCCCTCTTCTGTATTCTGCAACTCAACAATTCATGGAAACACACAGGTAACTAACTGTCCTCCACTGCAGTACCCAAGCATGCATACAAATCTATTCACCATAGCAGTTGAGTCTCATAGCTGTCAATCAAGGGGAAGGGAAGCCAAGTCTTTTATTCCATAATTTTTATGTGGATGTTTGAGGACAACCTGCAGAAGTTGGTTCTCTTCTTTTATCGTGTGGGTTCTGAGGATTAAACATAGAGCATCAAGCTTGGACGCAAGAGTCTTTTATCTACCAAGTCAGTCCACCAGCCCAATAGCCAGTCTTAATGTAAACAAATACATAAATAAAAATAAAAAGAAATTGTTGGGGGAGGGTAGTTGCTGCCCTAGGTACCAACGAACCCCAACCCAAGGTAAATTTTTTAAGGTTGCATTCTGAGTGAGTTTTCCTATGTTCTGACTCTGGTGGTGGGGAAGGTGATAGAGAACTTTGAGACAAACAAAGCTTCTGAGGTCACCAAAGGGAACAGGCTGTGAAGCTACTGAGATGGTTTGCCACCAGGCCTGGGGACCTGAGTTTGATCTTTTGAAGCTACATCATTGAAGGACAGAGCAGACTTCCACAAGTTGTGCTGTGACTTCCAATCCTAGTGTTCAGGACTGACTCCAGCACCAATACAAGGCCTGCACATGTGCGCACAGGGGCATACACACACACACACACACACACACACACACACTCTACTCCTCCTCCTCCTCCTCCTCCTACTACTACTACTAAACAAATAATTTAAAAATATAAAGAATAAAGGGACAGGTTCATTCATGGGATGCTGAAGACTATGGCACCACAAGGCTGGCAAGCCTCATTGATCAGTGATGTAGAAAACTGACATAGATTATTTTTAATGTCCTGTTTGCTCTAGTCTTTGAGGCCAATTTGCTTGAAGATCATAGGGCATGACGGTGTTGTCCAGTTAGCTATTCCAAACTCAGCTTGGTGGAGGTAACTGAAAGGAACAATAGATGTTATTATCAGTGAGTTGCCCTTGGTGGATTCCTAAAGCTGAGTGCTGTTGGTAAGGTTTCCAGTGGAACCTGGGGCATCTCAACTCACTGCTGATCAATAAATCTACTGCCATTCCCATTTTGCATGTTTTCCTCCCAGCTCATTCTGCTTCAGCCTCAGCATCTTCTCTGAGAACATCCTTGCCCCAGCTGTCTCCTACTTGCTCTTTGCATTTCTATCAGATTCTCCTGTGTCTGACAGTGACTGTTCATCTATGTTACAATGCCACCTTCCCAGAGAGCTTTTCTGGAGCTATGATAGCCATGAATCTTCTCATATCTCACTCCCAGCTACGATGAAACTAGTTTCTTTCAGTGGCATTTGCTATCAGAATGTAAGCTCTATGAGAGATAGACCATACTTAATGTGGGAAGACAAGTACAGTGCTGGACTGTTTTGTTGTAGACTAATCTTTTTGTACATTGAGAAAATATGCCACTGTGATTGGTTTAATAAAAAAAAAAAAGCTAGATGGCCAATAGCTAGGCAAGATTTTCAGGGCACAGAAGATGCTGGGTAGAAAAGTAGAGTCACAGGAGATGCAGAGAAAACATGACATGTAGAAGATGAGGTAACAAGTCATGAGCCATGAGGCAGCATGCAAATCAATAAAAATGGGTTGATTTAAGTTCTAAGAGCTAGTTAGAAAACAGCCTTAGCTATCAGCCAAGCTTTCATAATCAATAACAAGCCTCCATGTCCAGATTTGGGAGTTGACTGGCAGGACAGAGACTCCATACACTGGACTCTATTTAACACCTTGTCCCCAGCACCTAATACAGTGCGAGACCCTATGTAGCATTTTAATTCCAGAAATCGATGCAGTGCTTGACACTTAGAATGAAAAGATTAGCACACAGAGTGAAGCTTTCTGACTTTCAGTCACTCATTCCATCTTTGCTTTTCTCAGACTATTACATAATCAGGCCACTCATTTTCTAGACCATTTAAAACTAAATCAGATATATTAATGACCTAATATTAGCCTTTTAAATGGAGGTCATCAGCTCAGTTCTCTTCTCTTGGCCCCTAGGCAGGTCAGGGGAAAAAATCTTAGAGATGGCATTGAGCCCTGAGCCCTGAAATATTGTGTCCCTGCGAATGATCTTGAACCTGCAGTGCCTGGAAGCTTCAGCTTTGCTCTCTATCATCCAGGACTTTCTTGTCTTGTGTCTCAATACTTTCCATCCATCTAGCATGGAAAGAACTCTGCCCTACAAAGCTAGAATGCCTCAGTGACAACCATCTATCATCCAATGGTTCTCTCTTCTTCCTAGTTTTTCTGCTTCCTATCCAAGTTAATTGCTGCTTGATAATCTAGAAAGTACCATTCCACTTCACTGAGTAGGCAAACCTACCTTTAGAGTGATGGAAACAGTATTAGTGACCAACTTTTGCATGACTGGAAGTTCTTTCGGTATTAGTGCCAGCATATTTCATGCTGTAGAGATCTTATTTTTTTAAAAAATATTGACTGATTATTATTCAAGACATAATCTTGCTATATAGCCCAGCTTGGTCTGGAATTCATGGAGTTGCCCAAATTAGCTTTGACTTCATAACCCTCCTGCCTCAGTCTTCCAAGTTTGGTCAGAATTGTAAAAATTAGAAATTTCAGTGTCAACAATTCTAAGTTACAGGTAGATGCCACCATAATAAGCCTATATAGTTTATTTTTATATTTTTAAGTTTTATTGTGTGTATGTTAATGATATGTCACACATACATATGAAACTGTTGAAGCATATTGTTATCTTACTCATTTAATGAATATTATATTTTTAATAAGAATTTCTTTTTCTTATTTAAATAAAGGCACTGTGGGTATAATCCAGTGGTAGCATGTGTGAGGCTGTGGTTTGAATTTAGCACTTTAAAAACAAAGCAAAACAAATGACTTTAAAATTACTTTAAAAATACACCATGTGTCATTATCTTAATCATAAACTTACAACAATGTGGAATGTCTTTCTGTATGCTATGAATATGTTTTATTACCATTGATTAATAAAGAAGCTTTTTTGGCCTATGCCAAAGCAGCTTAGAGGCAGATGGGAAATCCAGGCAGAGATAAAGATGAAGAAGGGCAGAGTCAAAAAGATGCTGCAGGCTGCTGCCCAGAAAACAAGATGTAATGGATCACAGGTAAAGCCACAGAACATGTAGCAATATAATAGATTAGTAGAAATGGGTTAAGTTATAAGAGCTAGTTGGTAATAAGACTGAGCCATAGACCAAACAGTTTAAAATTAATATAAACCTCTGAGCAATTATTTTATAAGAGACTGCAGGACCCAGGAGCCCAGATAGGACAAAAAGAAAAAATTGTGGCTACACTGAAGTTTTCTCTGACTTTATGTGTTTTCTGGAACTCAAGATATTGAGCATGCTAAGCAAGTGCTCTACCAGTGGGCCACATGTCCAGTTTTAAGTCTCCCTTCTTTTGCATTTTGAGAAGCACCTAAATATATATAATAGTATATGTATATGAAGAAAATTGAAAGAGAATACATTTATAATTATTTGTAGTTCATGCTTGCTTTTTATTGATATGTTATGAAACATTTCAAGCCTACATTTTAGAATATAAGAATCATATATAAGTCTTTCTTGAGAGAGCAATGATAATTTTTCTGATTGTCTGGTTTTTGTTTTTGTTTTTTATTAGACTGTAAGTAAGAGTACAGTTTTCAGACTTTAATGGGTAAGAGAATCAGGCTGGCATAGATTTATCTTCAGGCAAGTCTCTGGCGTTAGATATGGTGAGAGTCTGTCCAAAGAGGTTTTGTTTTGTATGCATTGTAGATAGCATATTTCTGAATAGGCCATCCTGTGTAAAGAAGAGATGTTCAGATATTTAGCCACATATACACATACACCACACACACACATAACACACACACACACACACACACACACACACACACATACACACACGAGTTCAGATGTGTGCATACTTGTTTTGAGATGTAGTTCAGGTTGGTATCAAACTTTATGTAGTTGAAGATAACCTTGAGTTCTGAGTTTTTTGCCTCCACTTCTGAGGACTGAGACTACACATATATATACCCCACCATGCCTATGATGCATTCTTTCCTGAAGCTAGACATGGACTGTGGAAAACCTGTCAGATTGACTGTTTTCTTCCTGATGCTGTAGGAATCATTATCAGGAGGAGCTAAAACTTCACACAACAATGTCCTGTCACTTCAACCTGCAGGAAAGGCATCCATTTGGCTTCTTCATTCCTGAGCTCTGGTCAGGAGGGGATGGTTGTAGCCATTTTACCCCAGCAAGTACTAAGTGCATCATTAGGAGCCACACAAGCTTGTAAGGAAAGACACACTTTAGTAAGTACAGTGAAATCTTGATGAATTGTGCTGAAGCAATTTAGGCCTTTTATTCCACTTCACTATCGGAGAATTTTCACTATAAGCAACTTCTCTAAAGTAGGATACTACAGCAAAACACACTCCATGGTAAGCACTTTAAATGACTTTGACTCCTCAAAATGCTAGCCTTCTTTCTTTTAATTTATCAGGAATTCTCCATTGGTGTTAAAGATTCTATAAGATCAGAAATCAAAAATGCTAAATTAATAGGTGAAATATGTTGTCTTTCTTGTAGCAGGTATAAAGTACATTAAAAAAAGAAAGCCTCAGGAAAATGCTTACCCCTCAGCTTCAATGCTTCTGTGATTTTCTATAATATGTTTAAAGTTAGTGCTGTAGCTTATCCTATGCATATTTTACAATGGGTTGCCTATATCAGCAGTCCTGGGGTGACTGGGAAGGTTAATTCATTGTTATACATATGTTGGGTTTTTGTTTGTTTTGTGAAACAGGGTTTCTTCTGTATAGCTTTAAAACCTGTCTTGTAACTGGTTCTGTAGACCAGGCCTGCCTCTGCTTCCTCAGAGTCCAGAGCACTGAGACCAAAGGCTTGTGCCACCACCTCCCAGATTTTTATTATTTATATCCACCTCTGGCCTTTTAGATTCTTGAAAGAGGCCAGATAATCCCAGGAACATTTTTATTACTTTGGTTTATGTCAAAGGCAATAGGTAATAATATAAACTGGAGAAGTTTCTTCAGAGGAAAGATTCAGGTGATGGGAAGTGAGGGAAGAACACAAGGATTTCATAGCAAAAGAGAAGAGGGCTGGGCTGAGAGGGAAATGGTTGGAAAGATTTGTGGGCTTTCCCTGGATAGCCTCCAGTAAATCCAGTTGCCAGTCAGTGCTTTCTGAGTGTCTGTTTCTTTTTGTTCCACATGTCTTTTTGAGACTGGCCTTGAAGTATTTCTGGGAAAGGAAAAGACAGATATACTTTGTAGAGTCTGGGCTAAAATAAGAGTCAAAGATTCAGACAGAATGTTTGCCAGTGATGGAAAGAATATTTTGATCATGGCTGTTAGATATGTGCCACCACCACCCAGTTTTTTATTTATTTATTTTTGATACTGATTTTTAAATTTTTATTGTATTTATCATTATTGTGTGAGGGTAGAATGTATGTCTGTATGTGGCATTCATGTAGAAGTCAGAGAACAGCTCTGTGAAATAGCTTCTTTCCTTCTACCTTTGTATGTGTTCCAGGGATCAAACTCAAGTTGTGAGGCTTGTTTAGCAAATATTTGCTTTTTTTTTTTTAAATCCACTGAGCTATCTAATCAGCCATATTTATTTATTTTTACTATATTAACACCCTTATTCTTCATGTGCCCCCTGGTTGGAGGAGAATTACCTTGGACACTCTTCTGCTTTGAGATCTGCCATTAAAAATTAGCAAAGAGTTTTAATTTGAAATAAAGTAAGCTAGCCATGGTGGTGCGCACCTTTAATCCCAGTACTAAGGAGGCAGAGAAGAAGTGTCTCTACGAGTTTGTAGGCCAGCCTGATATACAGAGTGAGGTCCAGGACAGCCAGGGCTGTTACATAAAGAAACTGTCTTGGAAACACAACCAACCAAACAAACAAATAAACAGACAAATAAAGTGATGTGGGGAATAGTTAAGCAGCTAAGTGCTTAGCTAGCAATACATGCACACACACACAGAAAATTGTAAATTAAATCAGGGTCATATTCATTTTCCCAGATAGAAGATGTATCAGGTACCTAAATTACTAAGGTACTTCAAATCCCTATGACTACAAGTTTTGTCTGTAGCAGTTCTGTTTATATCAACAAACATGAACTTCAGACTTTGTGCATGTCAAGCAAGCACTCTACTGTTACTTCCCCAGACTTCTTTTTACTTTGCACTAGAGACAGGTTATAGATAAGTTGCTGACAGAGGCCTTGAACTCACCTTGTAGCCCAGGAAGTCCTTGAACATGTCATCCTCTTGTGGCTGCCTCTTGACTAGCTAAGATTACAGGCCCGTGACAATTGTTTAAGTACTATCTTAACTATCTTATTATATCTGATTATGGATAAAGAGCTCAGAATAATAGAATTTTGATTTATGTTCTTTCTTCCTCCCTTTCTTTCACGTTGCCCCACTTCATGGCTGTTTGTCCTGTCTTGCTGGCTTTTCTCTCAACACCTAGAACAGCTAGCAAAGAGAGTTTGGGTTTGGTACCATGTACCTTATCATCTAGTGGTAACTTCCTGGCTCTGGTTTCACTGCCAGTCGGTTTCAAGTTTAATTAGAAAAGAAACAAGAGAAAAATGAAAGTAAACCATAAAAGTTACATCAGTCATTTGTTTCGAGGCCTCTGTCACCCTTTCTTTCTCTGTCTCGGGGAGTATTCACAGTAAGATTACACATCCCAATTGCTTGCTTAAAGACTTAGATTTCCTTAATGCAGTATGTAACTTGGATTGCTGAAGCCATAGTTCGGTTGATACCTATGCTGCTACATGCGGAAGGGAAGTGGAGAGAGGTACTGACAATCCAGATTCCTTCCTCAGACTCTTATGCCATGGTGCCTTGTTTCATTTCCCTCACTGCAGAGCAGTTTTTGGTCATGGGTGGTACACTCATCATCACAGGTGATGCATTTTCCCAAGCTCTGGCTTAGGCTGTCTCAGCTGAGTATGGCCGATGGCCTGAAGCTCACAGGTGGGTGCAAGACACAGCACACCCATTTCCTTCTTCATGCCAGGCTTAGGCCAGACTACCTTTGACCACATGTATGAGCCACAACTGGAGCAGAGCTCCCCAAGACCAGACAGCAGGTACTTCAGGTTCTACAGTATCCAACTTTATCACTAAAGGCTGAAACTGACCTATTGAAGTAAAGTTTATTTATTCAGACACTGAAAATTAAATTTTGTATTGTTTTACATTCACAAAATATTTTCATCTTTTAATTTTTCTTCCATCCTATTTCTTCTTTTTTTGTTGTTTCTTTTTTTGGTGACCAGGCTTGATGTATAGCGCAGGGTAGCCTGAAACTCATTATGTAGCCCAGGTTGGCCTCAAACTTCAGATCTTCTTCATCGTATTTGATCAGGAGCTAGAATTACAGAATCACAAGTATATACAGCTGCATCCAGATTTCTCAGTCATTTTTAGATCTTAGAGTGCAAAACAGTGCAATAGCTGGATTTGATCTTAGGGCTATAGTTTCCTGGTTGTCTTTTTTAGGGTTTCTATTGTTGTGAAGAGACACCATGTCCACAGCAACTCTGATAAAGAAAAACATTTGGGGCTGGAGAGATGGCTCAGCGGTTAAGAGCACCATCTGCTCTTCCAGAGGACCCGGGTTCAATTCCCAGCACCCACATGGCAGCTAACAACTGTCTGTAGTTCCAGTTCTAGGCAAACACCAAGGCAAATAAATAAATAAATAAAGTTAAAAAAAAAAAAGAAAAGAAAAAAAGAAAAACATTTAATTAGGCCTGACTTACAGTTCAGAGTTTTAGTCCATTATCATAATGGAGTGAAGTACTGTGATATGTAGGCAGACAGGGTGCTAAAGAAGTTGAGAATTTGACATCTGGATCCACAGGCATCTTAAAAAGACAATGAGCTACTAGCCTGGCTTAAGCTTCTAAAACCTTAACACTGCCCCACCCCACCCCCACACCAGTGACACACTTCCTACAAGGCCATACCTACTCCAATAAAGCCACATCTCCCAATACTGTCAGTTCCTACGAGGCCGTTTTTATTCAAACTACCACACTGGTCATGACCTAGAACATTCTTGCTGTGAATCCTGTCGATCTTAAATTTAGTTTACAACTATCATTTAAAGCTAGCAAGATTGTTCAGTGGGTAAAGGTGCTTGCTGCATGTCTAACAATACGAATCTAATCCCTGGGACCCACGAGGTAGAAAGGAGAGAATCCACTCCTGCAAGTTTTCCTCATATGCACCATGGTACATTTGCACCTACACCCACTCATAGGAATTCTAAAATCCATCCAGACCTATGTTTGGATACTGTATACCAAGGTGAGGGACCTCTCCTTGAAAAGCTGAGTTGGTTTCCTAAGAGCCTTTCTTACTGACTCTTTACTGCTCTGTGGACTTGGTATTCAGCTTTCTATTCCTTACAGCCCTTAATTTGATTTTGTGAATGGAATTTTCTTTTAGAAAAGTTGAGAAATGTCCTTTGCATTCAGCTGAGTGTCTTCTCTAGCCTCAGTCTTCATTTCTATAGAAATTTGGATTTCAGATGCCTCCTTTTTGTTTTGAGCTAACATGGACATTTTAATCTAAGATGGTAGCACTTCTGTTCCTGTGAGTGACTTCAGCCTTTGAGAGCCTCATGTAAAGCTAACACAGATTCATTTGGTTCCACAGAAGCCAAAGTCACAATTCTTATTGAGCTGGGATTTCTTTGGTGGTGATGTGTCAGCCTGCCAGTGAACACAATCTTGCAAGTCTTAAGAGCTACTTTTGTCTGAAAGTGTTTGTCACAACCTTAGAAATTTCAGAGTTCTTAACAAGGGAGCTACAGCCACACTTTGACTTGATCTTGACCCTGAAGCTATTTCTTATGTTGACAATTTTTTACTGACTGGGGAGATCGAAGATAAGGAACAATATATTTTCTTTCCAGCGTGCTCTGGCTCAGGACTTCTTCCCTAAGTCTATCTGTCTTTACTAGTACCTTATGAGAGACGGATAAAAGAACCCATTAATATGTCTGACTTTCAGTGAGGTCATCACATTCACCCAACCCAGAAGTTTATCAGTTACTATCAATATTTTCCTAGATTGTTCCACAAGGACCTAGATAATGAAGTTCGATTACCATGTTCTTGCCAGCAGTGTGCCCACTATTTTCTGTAGCCTTTATCAGGCATTTTATTTCAAAGTCATAAGATTGATTGTTCTGTTTTTGTTAAGAAATATGCCACCTCTAAGTTCTATCTTCTGGAAGATTTGAGGGCGTTCCTACCGCAAAAGAAAAAGAAAACTAGTATTAATACTATAGCTCAATGTTGAGAAAAAGCTAAAAGGGAGTAGAGATGTATCAGTGATTAGGAGCATTGCCTATTCTTCCAGAGGATCTGGGTTCTATTCTTAGTATCCATATGGCTGCTCACAACAAGTTCTAAGGGACCCACCACCCTCACATAGACATACATGCAGACAAAACACCAATGTGCTAAAAATAAATCATTAAAAACCTCACTAAGTTAGAAAAGCATAATTTCTCCTTAGCATTTATTTTCTTCTTTCACATTTATCTCTGTGACATGACTTTCAGATAGCCCTCTAATTTTACTTTTTGCTTTAAAAGTGTAGAACATAAAACTAAGAACTGTATAGAACAATGAACACTGATATACATTTCACATAAGGTCTTCAAATGTGAGGATAGTTTTTGTATTTGCTTTACCTTTTTGTGCATATGATCGTCCTCTATCAGTCTATCCATTCATCTTTCTGTCCATCCATCTGTCTAGCTATCTTCAACTTGTCTTCAGGCATCTTACTCTTCATCTTTTTAATACTTATAGTGTCCTTATACCTTCTTATATGCTAACAAATCAAGGAAAACTGATAATCACAAATTCAAAAAGAATAAAGCTCAATACAACACTAATCACATAAAATAAGTTTATATTCAGTTTTACCATTTGTCCCAAAAATGTTTTTTAGTGAAAAATAAATATAAACAAGTAAAGCCAAAGCATGCTCCCCTCTCTAGCATTAATTTGAATTAAATCTCATGCTTAACTATTGTTGATTTAGTACCTTCTGTGAGAGAGAGAGAGAGAGGATTCTCTGGCATGCATGGAGGTCAGAGGTCAACACTGAGCATCTTTCCATCTTACTCTCAGAGACAAGATGTCTCACTGAATCTGGAGTTCACCAGTTGGCAAAGCTGGCTGATCAGCAAGTCCCTGGGAGCTGGCTGATCCATCCGTCTCCATTCCTCCCCAGCCCTATGCTGTGTTCATCATTTGTGTGGATGCTGTGGATGTGAACACAAGTCCTCAAACTTGTACAAGAAACTTTTTACCCTCAAGGCCATCAACCTAGAACTGCTTTAGTCTATTCTAATTACACCAGCTCACCAATCTTTCTACTGTTCTCAATTTTATAGAAGACAGGCAAATTGTTCTGTACATCTCTCAGTCTGTGCTTACTTCCTATGAGAAGATTGAGGTGGCAGCCTAAATGGACACATTGTTGGTGTTGTTGCAATACTGTCTTCACAGAGGTGTGTCCTTTTCAATGTATTACATCACCTGGGACATGATGCTGAGTTAGCATGCTCTTGGTATTTTTTGCTACCAAGTATTGTTTGCTATTGTTTCAAAAGATATTGCTCTCTTCAGCGCTTTATTTGCTACCAAATCAATTAAGTTGCTTCTCTCAAGTATTTTTTGAAAGAAAGAAAGGAGGCAAAATTTTGGCCCAAGCATAAATTTTTATTAGGGATTATTTTTTAAGGTATATAACAGGAATTAATACATCTTTATACAATTAAAAGAGCAAATTATTATTGTAGTTAATTAAGAGAGGCAAAAAACCTATACTCATTAGACAACCAAACTGTTTTAATAAGTGTCTGCATTTTTATCAAGCAACAAGAAGGTCATAAGTCAGGTTTGTGTAGTAAAATGTGTATGCCAGCCATTCCCTCTGCATAATGTTAAACTGCTTTGCATTTATATACAATCATGCTTCCTAATAATCAGAAACTATTTAGACTGTACACACACACACACACACACACACACACACACACACACACACACACAAAGAGCTGGTAGTGAGTATAATAGAAGAGAAAACTGAAAACAAAGGAAGCAGAAAAGATGTGTAAGAATAAGAAATGTTTATATAACATCTTTAAAGCATTTGATAAATTACACTACTTAGATTATCAGTTCTTCTTTCTCTATTCCTGGCTAATCTTATTAATGTATTATAGCTTTAGATTGTTCTCAGTTGCATCTAGTGAATTTAAAAAAGAACAGCCCTGCAATAAAGTATCTATCATGTCTTGCTGAATAAAATGTGTATTTGTGCACTCTGAGATTGAAGGCTCTCTAGGTCTTTTGGAGTTTTAAATCAGACAACCCCCCACTTCCTGTAGACACTTCCCTATTTGTCACTTTGAGTTTGATTTATCTCAAGCAGGAGCTACAACTGTATTAAAATCTATGTTAAGCATGTAAAACACTGCATATATAGAGCTGGCAAGTTAAACATGTCTAATCAAAGACAGCTGTGCTCTCATTGGAAACAAAAATAGCTTAGAAGAGATTTGTCTCTGTGAAGAATTATGTGAAAAGTGTGGGAACTAGCTGCTTGCTCTTTAAAGAATGGTGCAGATATGGAAGGCAGTGAAAATGTCTTCAGTTGTTTTTTTTTTTTTTTTTTTTTTTTTTATAAAGACCACACAAAATGACCTGAGAACCTGTGTGTTTTGCTGTTGATCAATTTAGCAGTGGGTTGGAGAGTTAGTAAATTAACTAGCACCCTCCTCTTCGTACATCATTCCACAAAGTCACATCTTACCCACTCTAGGGCATCTTGGAATGGAAAGTGAGGAGATATTGGTGCCTTTTACAATAATTGTTTTATATACATTTTTAAATATGTTTCATGGCATTCTAACAGTTTTGAATTTTTCTTTTCAACCAAATGAAATTTTGTTCAGATTTAGCAAGTGTAGCAGCAATATAGCCCAGGTGTTAACAGCTCTTGTAACAAGTCTGGGGACCTGAGTTTGATTCCTAGAACCACATAGTGGGAGAAAAGAACAACTGACCTCCCTTCCATAGACACATGTGCATGCACATGCATACATGCACACACATATGTACACACATACACATACCACATATGCATGCATATTCACATATACAGACATGCCCACACACAGACACACACAGACACACAGACACACACACACACAGACACACACACACACACACACACACACACACACACACACACACAGTGATATATTGTCTATTTAATAAAATCAGCCTGGAATATCAGAAAACAGAATCATCCACAGTCAAGCCATGAAGGTCAGAGAGTGGTGACTCATACCTTTAATCTCATCACTCCGGGGACAGAAAATTTACTGGATTTCTGTGAGTTCAAGGCCTAACAGTCAAGCAATAGTAGCTCACACCTTTAATCCTAATTCTAGGATTTTGATACAGAGTTGAATCTAGAAGTGAAAAGATGGGCAGGGAAG